>VYZV01000102.1:205844-217846 GCA_013401275.1 Pandion haliaetus
CCTCTCCTTGTACTACACTAAAGCAGTGGTCTCCTAAGTGGGGTGTGTGCACTCAAGCGGGTGCACAGACAATCCATTGGAAGGAAGAAAATATTTTTCACACCATTAATAAAATGAAAAAGAATTTAAACCAGTTTATTGCATCTTTACCTCATCGCTTTTTAATTTTTTTTTTGTGTATGTTTTATAAGGTACATAATATATTAGTACAGTAGTAGAGGTACATGCTTAAAAATATTTTATTTATAGGGGCATGTGATCAAAAAGTTTGGAATCCTAAAGGATTGGTCTTGTAGGTAGCATCAGGTCAGCTCTAAAACTAGTAGTGCTGAAACAGCAAAACAGCTGGAGCAGGTAAGTATTAGAGTAGCTATTCTACTCACAACATTAGTGCTAGGACCTGAACATCCTGCCCTGAACACCAGCCCGTGTGGAGTTCACAAAAGCAAACAATCCTCCGGACAGTAAAATACGACCACAAAACAAGGAAAATTCAGTTACCTGTTACGCCTCTTGCTGATGTTCCAAATAATTGCATAAATGTGAGATTCATGCTGTAACAACTCTAACCTGTCAAGATGAGCTACAGACGATGTTTTAAACTTACCATAATATTTTGTGCAGAACTTCACAAATTCTAAGGATGTCATTCAGTATTAGCTGTATGCTTCTTATTAACAACATTAAGCAAATAGAAAGGAATTGTACTACGAAAACATTTATTGAAGTAGTCATGAACGAGTTGTTTGGACCACTTAAAAGAATCGCCATCAAAGGTATTAGCAAGTGATTTAATAGGAATTTATAAAAGCGTGACTTCACAAAGTTTGATAGCAAGGTTCACTCTATTAATACATGGATGAAATGTAAAAAGGAAAACTAAGTTAGAATCAAACTAGAATGATTTATACAGAGACTGAAGACGCAAAAGGGTAAGAGTGAAACATACAAAGGAAAACTGAGTTAGAACTGATTTTTCATGATTTTCACAGAGATCAGAGATGTAAAAAGGTGGGGGAGACCCTCCTGCTGAGTCATGAGGTTCAGNACAGCTAGGAGGAGGCTGAAGTTCAGTGATCATCTGTGTAGATGATGTAGTTCACACACTAGAAGACAATTAACAGCTAGGTGTGGATATGAAAGGCACTGGCTGGAGGGTTGTATGATGCCTGCCAGCATGCTACCTGGTTCAGGCAAGTGCCATTCCCATTCATTGGGAAGCATGAGCAAATTCTCTTTAAAATAATGAAGTGGAGGAGCAAATGACAAGAGTCTGCAGCTGACTGCATATATAACTTCAGGCCAGGACTAGAGAACACCTTCCCTACCCTGTAATGATAAGTAAAACCNACAGAATTTGATCATTTTAACATTTACAATGTGATTCCGTAGAATTTAATACAATCACAACAGTGACTTCGTTATGAATTTGAAAGGGCAATATTTATACTATACTTACTGTTGGATACCCAGGTCAATTCACGCATGAATGCATACAGACACTAAGATATACATATATATAAACAAATGTATACCTGTTAAAAATTCCCCTCGAGTTCNACCACATGATGTACTAAGATTAATTATGATTTACCCATCTTATTCATAGTAGTCATGAAGTTGCTATATCTGTTACACACTTAATAACAAGGTGAAGAGTGAATGGGAAAGAAAAAGTCATAGACCTGTCTCATTGGTCATTGTTTCTTATATGACTAGGATGTCTNGGATATCAGCCCGTCGTCAGCTTCAGCGACAGTCCTCCGATTTTTCGCAAACTGGAGAGTTTGTGAGCTCTGAGAGGTGTCCCCCTCAGAGGCAGATGCTGGTTGCAGCCCACTGCAGTCCAGGAGATCTCAAAGGGCCTCACTTAGGACTGCTGTTTTTAGGTTCGCGAGATGATTGGCTTTAGTCATCAGCAAATTACTGGAATTCCAGTAACACTGGTACCGTTTCACTCGAGCTACGATCCAGATAAGGGATGTTCCAAGGCTGTCAGGGGATGATTAATTATTCCTGCTCTCGTTCCCCGCCTCCACCAGGCAACAGGAATTCTTGGTACGGTCAGTGCCGCTCCCCACCTTAGCCATGCAAGAGTTCCTGCTACGGTCAAGCGACACAACCGCCCAGCTCATTACACAAAGGCTAAGGCCTGACAGGAATTCCTGAGGTCGCAGAGCGGTCCAGGGAGGGAATGCACCACCACAAGTATAAGAGTATGAAATTGTTGCAGTAGATAATAATTCCTTTGGGTTTATCCTTGCATTCTTAACAGTATATATTACTTAATTGATATATCGTAACAGCTCATTTAGAGCTATTAGGTCTGTTGCATAAATATGTGGTCAAGCTTTTTAATGCACACCATAACTGTAGACCATAACAGCTGCTTTGGAGCTGTCAGCCTAGTTTGTCACAATCTATTTTAATCTGAAAAAAAATCTCAATTACTTTGTAGTTGCCAACGTGCAATTTAAGCTGATTGGCATCATAGCTGAGCATTGTTTGAGCACGGGAGGTGAAATATTAAAGCCACTATGAAGAGCAGGCATCGCTATCATCAGACAGATCACAGGGGACTCAAAGTCAAAGTTAATAACGGAGATGCTTGCCATGCATTTACAGAGGACAAACAATGAGAAAAGATAGGGTGGGAGACATTATTTCCCTGTTTAACTCTGTACTCAGGTACTTTAAAAACCTATGAGGAATCATTAATGTTACTTTCTAGGTAAAAAGCAGTATCTGCTTGCTACCTCTGCTTCCCAGCTCAACTGTCTGCTGCCAGCCAGCTGAGAAAGCTCTGCTGGGAAAGGGGGTGCAACCCAGCTCATCCATTGTAGCAAATTTGGATCTAACCAGCATATTGAGAGCTTCCAGCACAGGAACTCAGTGGAAAGAATGATGCCACCTTTTCCTTTTCCTGTCTTTTGGCTCTTGGGCACATTACATTTCCCCTCCTCTGCCCTGTAAGTATAGACAAGTGGTTGAAAAGATGAGATATAGGCACATAACTTTGCAGGTAAGAAATGGATGGAGTTCAGGAAGATTTCAGCTGTTTTTAAGTGCAGGCAAAAGCTAATATAAATGCTCAGAAAACCCAGCTGTCTGTCTCTACCAGTCTTTTTGCTCAGAATGTGATTCTCTATAATCATGTCATTCAAAGAGACTTTTGCTAAGTACTGAGAGAAAAGTGGCTTCCTTTGGTGAGGGGAAGAAAATGCCTGTTGCTGCAAGCTATCCATCATCCTCAAAAAGTCCAAGATGTACTAAAGCTCCCTAAATTTTTATTCCCAACAGAGCCAGATAAGACCAGTGTTTTCTTGACAGGCACTCCTCCCATGTCAAAATCTACTTCCAGTACAGTTTTGCAGACATCCACCTGCCTGCTAGGTTGTATAACAAATAAACGCCCATCATGTCTTTATTTGAGAAAGATTTTCTTTTGCTGCTTTTTTCTTTTACTTTTTCCTTGCACGTTTGGGGAAAGATACCCTTCCCCCCAGCAAGGAAATAGCCATTTTGAGGTAAGACCTTAAAATTGATGATTTTGAAAGTTTTCCCTATTGCCATGCTGTTCTGCTCCTGCATTCCTGTGGTGCCAACAGATGAAGTTGTAAGCCTGCTCGCCTCCCTGCATCTAATCCTGATACTATTCAACAGCAGGGAAGGTGGGCAAATGTTCACTAGCAGTTGTTGGCAAAGAAACACAGCAGGATTTAAACTGGATGATGCCACTGCATGTGTAAAATAACCATTTGAGCAAATGCTGCTATAGTAGCATCTTTAACCAGTAAAACACAATTTGCTGTTAACCTTTTGCTTCCTAGCTAGCTGCGCTGATGAGTTATGATTAATTGTAGTTATGCTTTTTTTGTTTTTAATTAAAAAACCCCTAGCTTATTGATGAAAAACTAAGATAAATGCTTGTAGCAGTTACCATGACAGACTTTTAGTGTGGTCACATATAACAAAAATAAATTGCAAAAGCCAAATAGGAATAAGATTCTGTTGCATGCTGGTAAAATGTCCCATGTCGTTTTTCACAAGGTCATGTTTTCCCATGATCTTCCTTCTCTTCCTTTCCAGCTTGCACAGCCTGGTCCTTAGTTGATGTTCCCCAACCCCAGATGTTTCACAGTTTAACCATAGCAATTTTATAGCATTCTAGGACTGTTATGAATGAGGAGGACCATAATGGTAATTTGCCATGCTTATCCACCATTCAAAAGCTAGATCATGGACACCTACTGTGTCATCAAAATAACAGGTCAACACCATCCCAATAACTTTTTTTCCCCAGGCTCTCAGGTTTCCTTGCTTTTGATAGCTGTTCATACAGGCCATAAGAGCTCCCTCTCTTTCAAACTGAGCTCCATCATTCTTTAAAGTTATCAGTTTGGTATCTGAGAAGTATAACTTGAAATATCAGCTAACAATGCACCCAATGTTAGGAATGGGAATGAACATTTTCCTGCCCTTCCTTGAAGATGATGGGAAAAGATGCATCACATAGCCAACCATAATTCTTATATGCTTAGCTACTGCAATTCATAAGGCCATGTTTAATTGAAGAAATTGCTTTTCAGTAATGTTGCTACCTACCTGGTGCACTTAACTGAAGGAGGCCTTTCCTATTAGGAAATGTATGCAAGAGCATTTTATATCTGTGTGTTATCTCCCCAGATCTCCTAGCTGTGCAATAAGTCAGAAGTACAGAATGTTATCTGTCCTTTTTGTTGGCTTAGTTCCTCCATCCCTCATTTAGATCGTGCGTGTTAGTGCTGGATCAAGTACCTTGAAGAAGAAAATGGTAAAAGCTTGGAGAGACAGTAAAAACCTGAACAGGAGCCTGGGCAAGAGTGCAGTGCTAAATGGCAGGCCAAGCAGATGCATCAGAAAATTCCTTTTCTAAAGGAAAGTTGTTTTAATCATTTCACTTCAACTCAGCTGATGACCTACACTAGGTAGAATATTGAACAGCTCTAGCCTTACAGGCTGAAAAATCACACACTTGAAAAATCAGGGAGATAGGATGCAGCAGGTCTATAACATCCATAGCCATGCTCCCTTTTAGAGGGCAGTTCTTTGTAGAATTGCCAACATCCTTCCCACATTGCCTGAATGTCAGTTGGCACTACCAACCCCGCAAAGCTACCAGGATAGCAATGGTGGTTGATACTACAGAGAAACAGCTGTTGCAGAGTGAAGCTCTATGCCACTTACCTGTACACAGAATAGAACATACACACACACTCAAAGACTTGTCTGCTTGGATGGGAGATATATACAGGACAGTGGATTCTGAGAAGAAGCAGAGCAGTAAGAAACATGCCTTTTGTGAAGGGACTTGGAAGCAGTACAATGAAACTTAGAAGGCTGGAATAGTAAAGCTGTGGACAGTTTTTCACTTTCATCTGGCAGAAACCATTTTTTCTTTTTTCCATTATTTTGTGGGAACAAAAAAGTTTTGGAGCACAAAGATCAGAAGCAAAACTGAGTTGGACAGAGCCACTCGCTCTGCTGGGACCTTGCAGGAGAACATGAAACACTTTTTCCAGGGAGACCTTTGCACTTCATTTTAGCTGTGCATCTAAGCCTAGGTCAGCAAAGGATCAGAAGAACCATAACATTTCAAAATTGCATCCCTTACCCGGAGACAAGCTGAGAAAATATTTGTTGAGCAATGAAGTACATTCTCCTCCTATATCTGCACTACCTGGCATTGCATGAATCTCAGCTAGGTAAAACAGGCCTCAGAACTGAACCTCAAGCCTTCAAAAATATGAGACAAGTTCACTGGTCACAGGGATTTTGCTTAAATACAAATTTGTATTTGTCTTTGGATTGTTGAGCTTTACAGTTCAAATCTGTTCTCTCACTGTAACTCTGAGGAGCTTGGGTTTCATTCCATTGTATTTATTTTTTAAGTTCAATTCTCATGACTTTGAAAGCTTTCTAAAGGTCAGATGGAGAGAAGTACCAGATATTGCCACAATTGCCTGCAGTGTAATGCAGTCATTTCATATTGCTTTAAAGCTTTCCAAAAATCATCTCAACTCTTTCCTTCATCTTACAGAATGCAATTAAAGGTGTGGGTTAGGTTTCAGAGAGAACAAAGTGAGACGAAACCTTTGCCATTAGACATGGTGCAGGCTCCAGGTGATGCAATGAGAGAGCTGTGTTACTATTGAAGGCCTATCATAGCTCCTGTCTTTAGGGTAGCAGCATCCACTGTTGGCCACAGCTATTGTGTATTGGGGCAGGTTGTTTGGCCTTGTATTTATTTAATCTTTGTGAAGATAAAGAGGGATGTTCCACTGAGAGCTTTTTTGTTTCACTCTGTATCAGTTCAATAGGAGAGAGCTGATCTAAACCACAGGCAATGGTTTGTGTATCTTGTAAGTCTTCTAAAGCCTTGTCATCATATGCTGTATTATGTTGCCTTTTTACCGAGTGACCATTGCTCTATTGTACGCTATCTGCCTTTTTGTGACTTGATGAACCACATTGTAAAAGGTAGAAATCAATACATTTCTCCAGAAACCAAAACCATTGAGGGAAAAATGTTTTCCTGCAGCACCATCTCGTGGTCCCTGATTTTAGTGCTGAAGGTGTTTCTCCCTGGGCCTGGAAGGTGGAAGGTCTGCTCTGCAGACTTGGGAACCGCACCCAGCGCTGAGCAGCTTCTTTTGCTAGCCACAAAGGCACTGTGAGGAGCCTTGTAAGAATGCTTGTGCCTTCTTCTAGCTGACCTGGGCCCTAATCGAGTTCTTTGAATGGATGGAAAGGACAAAGGAAAATAGAGTTTGGCTCAGCAACATGCAGCTTGGTATACAAGATACACACCAGCAGTTTCGGCACTGGGGAAAATACATGTTCCAGGTAGATATGGGGTAACCCCATGTTGAAATTGTTCTGGGGTATGGTAAGGTCCAGGAGTACAAAAAACCCCCAAAATTATTATCAAAGGGATCTGAATATTTACTAGTGGAAGTAAGCAGCCAATCAGCTGATCAAAACATCCACATTTATGTGACAATGTCAGTACAGTCAGCATCACACACAGGCCTGTGAATGAATATCTGTGATTTGACCCTAAGGTGATAATATTGACCTTCAATAATAATGAAATAGCTATTACAACATTTTAGGCACAGAGAGCAGTTATTTGTGCAATATCCATTCTTGACAGCTATTGATTCAATGAACTGTCAAGCTACTATAGAAATTAAAATTTAAAATCAGAGCTTTTGTCTTCTCCAACTGCAAAGCAGAACTTCCAGCTTTTTAGAACTTCTTTCTAATGAAGCTGCTACATGGAAAAGGGACAGGGCCCAAATCCATGCACTATGCTCTTGACTACTGTCCCACTAGGGGAATATAACCCTTGCTGCGTCTTTTTCATCTCACCTCCTCCTCTTACAGTGCATGTATTTTGTTTATGCTCATGTTGTTCTCGTGCTGCAAATGGTTACTGCAGATGCATTGATTGTTTATTGTTAAATACAGTTGTTTTATCAGTATGTGTCCCTTTGTCAGAATACTGACATTAAAAGCAGTTGTGCTGTCAATGATATGGCAACAGAAGGAATTTATTACCTTTCAAACCAAAATCATGAAGCACCATATGAAAGCCTAACTTTCTCCAGAGCACAGCTCTCTCTCCATAATCACCATCAGCCATGAGGATCTATGTGCTTTGTCACATGCACATTTCAACTGTGACAGCGCCCCTAAATTTACGTAGCAGGAAACTGTTACCTTTGTCAAAATGTCTATATACATACTTCACCATTCATAAAAATAATACCAAGAAACAGCAAATACACATCAGATTTGGAAGGCAAACAGAGCCCTATTCAGTCTCCATCATTCTGCTGTTCCACGTCAAAAAGGTCATAATACTTTTGCTTACAAAATTAAAACCAAATCATCTGTAATACAATGCTACTGGCAATGGTTGTGATATCAGGCTTTAAAGCTCCTGCATATTGTTATGTCTGACCATCAGTAAGTACTCTGACAATTTCATGAGATTGCCCATATGCATATTCCACCCCTGCTATGCTTGGATTTTAAGTGATGCCTTTTTTTAGGACTGATGAAACTAAGAAAAATGTATTAAATGGGGAATCCTGAAAGTATACACGGTTTCTAAAAATCACTCGTAATATTTATTCTCCAACCTAGGAATAAAGCTCCATTCCTCCTAGCTGTAGCTCTTGGAAATTCTGCTACATGGACTTCACAGACCCAAAGAAAAATGACCAGTGATTACATTATTATGGGTGATACTGTTTTCTGCTGACATTCTTTTAGGTGCTCTTACTTTGCACTCAGCTGCTGAAAACTGTTACATACTTGTTTCTTTTATTTTTGTTTCACTACAGGGAAACGGAAAGAAATTGCATTATGAAATCACATACCTTGGGAGACACGTCATCCAAAGATCCAAGAAAGTTCTGCAGTGCAGTGATATACCACAGAGAGAAACAATACCAGAGAAAACACTACCACAGTTTCCTCAAGTACTTTGTATTTTGGCCGAGCATATCTTTAAAGCAATTGCCCGACACTAAATTTCCCAAATCCTCTGCAGCTTGGTAAGAAATTAGCCATTATCCTCAGTAAAGAGTAGCACTACTGTGCTATGGTGCCATCCGATAGTGGAACACCATAAGTTTGCCACTTGCTAGTAGTTTAATGAATGACAACACTCTCTTAATCCAGGTAATATTCTGAGACTGACCTCTAAACTGAGATGGGCACTTAACTGTTATCTTTATGGCCCTCCACAGGGATGCTATATTAATAAGATGATTAGCTTTATTATTCAGGAGTTGCCATGAGCAGTTTTGCCTTTCAGTGTTACCAGCTTTTTTGTACAGGAGAGATGGAATGAGCATAAAGAACTAGAAATGAAGATTTTCTGTTGCAAGATCAATAGCATTATCAAGGGTTGACAACATTGTATTATTTTGATACTAAACCAAAACATCTCATTTTCTAGGGCATACTCAAGTAATCCTGGTGTCCTTCTGCTTGAGGTCTTCACAATCAGGTGGATGTTCCTCTACACCAAAGGGAAAAAAAATACTACACATCAGTATAACTAGATTTAGGGACTTCTTTACATTTTTGCTAAATCAATACTCTCCCTGAAATATTTCCTTGTTGTCTAATGACCTCACTGACACTTATTTTTTATCTCATTGTCACCTGACAGGCTATAGTTTGGCATGCTTGTGTGGAGTAAATAGCATTTCACTCTCAGATTACATTTATTTCAGTAGTCAACTGCTCTTCAGCATTGAGGAAGAATGCCAAGATGTGGAGCTATGTTAACATGTGCTTGGGGTTTGTGTAGCAAGGTTTTGGTAGAGGGAGAGGGGCTGCAGGGGTGGCTCCTGTAAGAAGCTGCTGGAAGCTCCCCCAGCTACAAGTCGGACTCACCTCTGGCCCAGGCCGACCCAGTCAGGGACGGTGGTAGCGCCTCTGGGAGAACAGATTGAAGAAGGGAAACCTGCAGCGAGTAGTGGGATTGCAATGTGAGAGGAACACCTCTGCAGATAACGAGGTCAGTGAAGGAGGAGGGGGAGGAGGGGCGCCTGAGGAGGCTGATGGCTCTGCAGCCCATGGTGAGATGGCAGGCTGTCCCCCTGCAGCCCATGGGGGCGAGCAGTGGAGCGGAGGCCCCCCAAGATGGCCGTGACTCCATGGGAAAGCCCGCGCTGGAGCAGCCTGTGACTGAAGGACTGCAGCCCATGGAAAGGACCCACACTGGAGCAGTTAATGAAGAACTGCAGCCTATGGGAAGGACTCACATTGGAGAAGTTCATGGAGGACTGTCTCCCGTGGGAGGAACCCCACAGTGGAGCAGGGGACGAGTGAGGAATCCTCCCCCTGAGGAAGAAGGAGCAGCAGAGACAAGGAGTGATGAACTGACCCCAATCCCCATTCCCCGTTCCCCTGTGCTGCTCAGGAGGGAGGAGGGAGAGAAAATCAGGAGTGCAGTTGAGCTGGGAAGGAGGGAGGGGTGGAGGGAAGGTATTCTAAAGTTTGGTTCTACTTCTCAGCATCCTTGCTTCGATTTGATTTGTAGTAAATTAAATTGATTTTGTTTCTTCCCCAAGTTGAGCCTGTCTTTTGCTCGTGACCATAAGTGGGGAGTGATCCCTCCCTGTCCTTGTCTCGACCCATGAGTTTTTCTTTATATTTTCTCCTCATCCCACTGGGGCCAGGGAGGAGGAGTGAGTAGCCGTGTGGTGCTTTGTTACCAGCTGGGCTTAAACAACAATAAGATGTCAGCTGTAAAACACCCCTATCCATACAGAAGGACAGATTTCTCAGTGCCTATAAAGGGATCCGCATCTCCTGAAAGCAGCAAACCCTTACTTTGCTTTTCCACTTTTCCATGCAACACAGTTTGCACATGGGATAAAGAACACCGAAATGGTAGAGGACTTAAACCTAGGACTGAAATATTGTCCATGGCTTGCTCTGTTGTCATTTAGCATCCCAGGACAGCAATCAAATTCTTGCAGACTCGTTACTTCTCCCACAACAGAAATTGAAGGCAATCGCTGATAAACAATGCCTTTTGACAAAGTCTACTGGACTGGGAAGCAACAGGCATTTAGTACTTCATATGTTTAGTATGCTATACAGAACTGATACAAGATAACAATCCTAAACTGAAAGAATAAAAGAATACTCCAAAGTTAGTTTACCTTTTTTTTTGTTGTTCTTGTTAGAATCTTAAGTCAATCCAATAAAAGGCCATAAATGTCTTTACTACGTGCTCTTTTCTTCCACACAGTTTGCTCTACTTCATTGTTTGCCCTTCGTAAAGGATTGACGCACTGACTGCAACATATTAAAACAACAGCTGAAATTGGTTGACTTCCAAAGAAGGAATTTGGAGAAGAACACCTAGACTTTAGCTGTGAAATTCTAACTCCAGTGAAAAAAACTGCAAATCTACAGTTGATTTCAGAGGCCATCAGAAGATCTCATGACTAGAACATAGACAGATTAAGGCTAGGAAAAGCATTTCAATAAGCTTTTCCCATCTCTTACATTTTCTTCATTAATTTCAGCTCACCTTCTGATTCATTTAATGAAACCATGACCAGTAATTTCCCCAGTAAGTAGTCAACCAAATTCTACAGCCTGCTTCCCACAGCTGTACTAGGAATTCAGTAGAAGGAAATGAAAACTTTTCTAATTCTTACTCTATTTTTAAAATCTACATAATATTATTCAAACACAGCACTAGTTAAGTGCACCTGCATCTTCCTAACTTTTAGTGTCTTAACCTACCCATCATTGCATGTGGTTGTTAACAAAGACTAACAAAACAGAGAAATAAGGTAGGACAGCACAGTTACAGACATAGCAAAAGCATCAGAGAACACAGCTCAAGAAAAGAGATATGTTGATAGCACACAAGAGAAACTGGCAATTACCAGGGAAAGAGCACATGTAGATTCTGTTTCCTGCATGAAAAATACTATTGAATGGAAGCAAATACACAGTTCATCAGTGACTCACTGACTTAGGAAATTACTAGTGCTGATCAATGTGGCAAGGAGAGGAGTACTCAGCTCTCTCTATCAGTTTCACAGGAATTCCATGCTCCTACACATACTTAGTCTGGCCACAGTATGGAATGACCTCTGCTGTCCTAGTCCTGGGCAACTCTTGACAAAGAGCCACCCCTAGCTACATAGCACAAATGCTTCAAAGGCTTTCCCCGATCAGTCACCCAGGCTTGGTGTCTCACTCTTTTTTTTTTTTTTTTAATATAAGTACAGACCCCTGTAGGAAACCTTGGAATTTGCTCTAGCAGAGGCACAGTGGAACTAATCAATTATCCCAAATTCCATCAGCACAAGCCCTCTTTTTTTTTTTTATAACTCTAGAGAACAATTTTACTTTTGTGTACATCCATTGCAGTACAGTTTGGGCGCTGTACGTAGGACCCTCTCAACAATGAC
>VYZV01000103.1:11051-21697 GCA_013401275.1 Pandion haliaetus
ATACATTGATTCAGGGCAGGCCTGGCTACAGTAGAAAGAAAAGATAATTTTAGGAAAAGAAAAAGCAAGCACATTAAAACATTTTAATTGGCTTTTAAGTGGTTGCTTTGCTGCAGAAGTCTTTATCCTTTGGTAACCAAAAGCCAGCATGCCGTCTTGGCCAACTTGCTGAGGAACTGGCATCACATCCTTAGTTCAGTAAGGCCAACAGTGGGGAAACATAGGCCACCTATGCTACTTCCCATAATGTAATAGAGTACAGACCAAAGTCTTCAAATTCATCCAATTTATCAATACTAAACCAATTTTCATTTCAAGGCAGGGAAAGAGACTGTGGTTATGCAATTTTAATAGCTGAAGTTTCACCCCACTTAGTGAGGACTCAATTTCAGTTTTAGTGCAGATCCAGAGAGCCACTATCTGAAGTATAATTAAAATCCCACCATAATCTGTTCCGTACCCTCTGTGGGGAGTCATGCCAGCTTCCCACACACCATGGGCTATTCAGCTGCTTTTTGGGAGTACTTTTTAAACAAAAATATAAGCATAACACTTTCAAGGTAGAGTATAAAAATATGAACAGTATTTGCAACAGTTTAGAAAGCACACTAAGTATTAACTGATGATGTTTATCAAGGATAGGATATTTTAGAGGGGGCTTGGCCTGCAGGAAAGGAGTAGGGGGGAAAGGTTTGGCTAGACAAAACGAGAAGGAAGGTGAACATTTTGGATTTTGCTAAAGAAGTTCAGAAGTCAATCAAGATTCTTTAGTTGCAAGCTAAAGCTAGCGCAGGTAGGCTGAGCTTTGTTGACTCAAAGTCCTGGAGCTACACAAGTAAAAGTTTCAGCTAGTGCTGTTCAAGGGTTCCCCAAGAGCTATTACCTCTGTCAGTAGAGCAGCCTCTATCTCACCTTGTCAAGCATATGATGTCTCATCCTAAAACTAGTTGCACTCCCATCTGAGGTGTTCAATCTATTTATATTTAACTTGGTGCACACTACAATTGTGATCTAACATGACGCAGTTATAAAATTATATATAACATTATATTACCCATTTTTAGGACATGATTTTCCTCTAAATTTGTTCTTGAGACATAAAACAAAACAGAGTATTTCCTTATTTATTTGTTACAGTACATAGGAAGCATTTCCCTTAAAATAGTTTGGGGTGGGTTTTTTTCTCTTTAGAGAAGTTAAAGCCAAAAGCTGGAGAATAGACAAGTGCACAAAGATGTTGGTTAACTTTTCTGAAAAGGTGATTTGATGTTACCAGGTAGACTGGAGAAACACATAAATGAAAAAAATAACTCAGCAGACATGCTGAGTTTTTGATTTTGTTTATATTTGCAATTATTATCTTTTCTTAGCACATGCCAGTTTATGCCTTTATGTTATTTACATGAAAGGGTTAGTTCTGATGAATTTCACATTAAAATACATGGAAAAAAAAGTCTCACAAGTGTCAGAATATTCTTTTTGGCATTTAAATAAAGCAGTTTATTTGATCTATGTGTTTTCTATTAAGGTCCTAAAGACAAATCTTTCTGAGGCAAGAGATATCTATGTGAAAGATTTAAATAAAGATTTTAAATGCCTGTAATAATAATCCTGCTTTTAATAAATAGTGCATCACGCCATAAAGAATACTCCAAGAAAATGTACAAAAATTTAGCCTTTGTTTCAGCAACACTTGAACACCAGTTAAAATTTTAGGGAAGCAACTAACTTGAGAAAGTTTGTATGAAAATTCAGCATGTTTTAGAATTAAGCAGTCACTTCAGTGTTCTGCTAAACAAAAGTCTTGGTCTCCATGTATACATAAAAAGACACACACCATATATCTATTAACGAACTTGTTTCTTGTCCTTAAGGTAATATGAACTTGAATTTTACACTTCTTTCAAGCACTAAAATAAAGCAGTTTCTAGTTTAACTGTGATGTTATTCTAATGAAAGGAATGCCTATGGTCCTGTCATTTGTGACCTTAGCAGCAATCAGATGATAATGACTTCTGCCTGCTTGCCTTCGCTAAATTCACTTTCAGCCCTGTAATAGGAAGTCAGAACTACAATGATGCTTCATTATGCCACATAGCATGTGCAATTTTTTTATGCTGTGCAAAACAGAAACTGAATTTGAAATGGAATTTGCCAAGAGAAATAACAAGAACTTAAAAGTAACAGACAGCAGAAAAGGGCACTTGGTCTTTGGCGGTGGGATGGAATATGACCTTTGAATTTATTCACATTTGAAAGCTCTCTTCCCTTTTTTATTTTAACAGCATAAATGTAAAAATATTCTAAGAAAAACAACAGTGGTACTTTCTCAAAGTTTCTAAGAAAAACGACAGTGGTACTTTCTCAAAGTTTCATTATGGTTAGCATAATTCCAGAGTCTGGTATGGTTTATGTTCTCATTCTCTAATAAGGCTGTATACGAGTCTGAGGTTGCCAAATCCCTCTAAGAAATAGAGGGGCAAATCCCATAGTTACAATGACAGCAACGACCCTCATTTTGATTACTTATTGTACATTACAAGATTTACCAGATGAATTCATGTTTCCACATATCCAAGATATATCTACACCCTACAATAGAGACTTTTCTGAAATCTTCCAGAATTAGTATGAATATTTTGAAAACCATCTGAGAAATTTTTTGTTAGATCCTTTCTAGGATTCTAGAAAGTTTAGAAACTTTCTCAAACAGGTGCATAGAGACTTCAGTTCTTTCCTGTTTTAGTGATAAAAGTATAACCATAAGAGGACACATGATAAGCAATTCCGTCCCTATTACAGTGTTATTTTGTTCCCTACTTTTTTGTAGTGTCAAGTGCTATATAAGGCAAAAAGGAAAGCAAGGAGGACACCCTTGGAGAGCATCCAGCTGAGCTGCAACTTTACCTTGTAAACAGCTTTAAGAAACAGTACTAATAAGATGCAGGTTCCTTTTTCCTGCCCCTCCTCCTTTCAGTACAAAAGAAAAGATGGAATTTAAAGTAATTGAAAAATCTCCACATGCTCATTGTAGACCTCAGATCCTTGCTCCAGAGGAAATAAATGTTAACCAATTCTCATAAATTATTTCATTTATGTTTTGCTTAAAATATATCCCCCCTAGACCGTAATGAATATATTAAGAATATCTAAGTGTGACATCATATTTTCTCCTAGTTTCTTTGAGAACTAAGTCAAATTACTTCGGGGGGGCGGGGAAAGAAAGATTTTAAAAATTTTGCTCATGATTTTGGTCAAATTTATAGATTTCTAGAGTCCTCTACTTGAGTAGCAACTATCATTCGATATATAACAGAACAAACAAAACCTCTGTGTAGTACATGATCCTAGGAAAACTCAGATAAAATTGGATCTATCATATGTGTCCAAAAATTTCCACTATGTTAATTAAAATTAGCCTTGTCTGAATTCTTTCTTTCTGCTTGGCACCTATTTTGAGAAGGACTTGGGGGTACTGGTGGATGAAAAGCTGGACATGAGACAGCAATGTGCACTCACGGCCCAGAAAGCCAGCCATGACCTGGGCTGCATCACAAGAAGTGTGGCCAACAGGTTGACGGAGGTGATTCTGCCCTTCTACTCTGCTCTTGTGAGACTCCACCTGCAGTACTGCACTCAGCTCTGGAGCCCTCAGCACAGAAAAGATGTGGACCTGTTGGAGCAGGTCCAGAGGAAGGCCACAAAAACGATCAGAGGAATGGAGCACCTCCCCTATGAAGAAAGGCTGAGAGAGTTGGGGTTATTCAGCCTGGAGGAGAGAAGGCTCTGGGGAGACCTTATTGCAGCCTTTCAGTACTTAAAGGGGACTTACAAGAAAGATGGGGACAAACATTTTAGCTGGACCTGTTGTGATAGGACAAGGGGTAATGGTTTTAAACTAAAAGAAGGCAGATTTGGACTAGATATAAGGATGAAATTTTTTACAATGAGGGTGGTGAAACACTGGAACAGGTTGCTCAGAGAGGCGGTAGATGCCCCATCCCTGGAAGTGTTCAAGGTCCAGTTGGACATGGCTCTGAGCAACCTGATCTAGTGGAAGATGTCCCTGCTCATTGCAGGGGGGTTGGATTAGATGACCTTTAATGATGCCTTCCAACCCAAACTATTCTATGATTCTATGATCTGAAGTTTGCTCTACTGGAATGCTCAGTTTCTTCTATTTTATTCTTTATAGCTAGTAGTATTAGAGTTGCCAGTAAGCTAACAATGACAGATGACATCCTTTAAAGATAAATTACTTTATGTTATAACAATAGATGTTATACCTTCTAAATGGAAATTGGCTTTCAGATGAATAAAAGAATTTAACCTTAATAACCTCCTAGCTATCACCATGATTTGTAGAAAAGAAATGGGACTGGTCAGAGGTAATGGGCACTTATAAGCAGGGTACGAGTAAGACCATAATAGAGGTAATGAAAGAGGTTAATATTTAGCAATGGGTTTATAACCTAGGTAATGACTCCTGGTGTAATAAATGCAGTTAAATAAAGTGGTATATCAGCACAGGTTTTTTGAGACCATACAGCTGGATCCTCTTCTGCTTTCAAAACATCTCTTTATACAATATGCACAAAGAAAGGGAAAAATTACATCGATTGGCTGATGTTATGTTCTTTCTAACTCTGAAATACTTGGAGTTCAAATAATAAATCTGCAATAGTGATTCTTACCAAAATAATAGATTTTTAACTATCTTAGGAACTCTGGAAGAAAGCACATAGGAAGAATAATATTGTCCTGTTATCAAAAGTGGAACAAAAGTAATACAATGATAGTAATTTTTGTAATTGCTTGTGTTCAAACCATGATCAGTTTGTTCCATTTAGCCACACTGGATCATGCATCTTTTTTTTCACCGAATCTTACTATGCCTCATTTGCCAGTCAAACATAGTTTTCCAAGCTCCAAAACCAACAGTGCAAAGCAGAGGACAGAATCTATTAGTCTTCAGTGTGGACAACTTTCTGGTCCAAAAGATATGCTAGCTTAGTCCTTTCCCGTTTTAGCTGTTTATAAAATGTTGTGTCATATGAAACTGAATTTCTTAAAAATACCAGGCTTCCCTATGAAAGGAAGGTATTGAAGACATGTCTCAGATTTAAGACATTTTCCTTCCTTAGTCAATGCAGCCAAATTGGCCGGTTGTTTCAAAACCATTACCATCTTCTGTGTTATTTTAATCGTTGTTAATCGTGGAAAGCAGCATATGTTCATTTTGCTCTTTCTGCATCTTCCAATCGAACATGCCCCCATGTTTACAAACATTAATTATTCTTTACAACAACCATGTGATGAAGAGCCATTTTTTCATTACTCATTTCACATATAATGAAAAAGCACCAGCTCTTTCTCTTAAGTGAGAAAACTACCAAAATGATGCAACAGGAATTCCTTACCACTGCCATGGCCCTAGTACAATAAAGCAATATAACTAATACTCTGGCATCGTCAAATTAGCTAGTCTGTTAATATGACTAGAACCTGTGAATATCTTAAAATGATCTGCATGCATCATGCTCAATTATATCTTGTTATAATAAAACAGTTTTAAAGTCAACTTTTTCCGAAATTGCATATGTATGTAAACTGCCATAAACCCCGACGTGACACAAATGGTATCCAAGTCAACCTTTCCAAGCAAAGGCAGATTTTTCATTGTGTAAGTAGTTTTATTTATAGATTAATCTGATATTACAGCAAGTCCTCTTGCCTTGGTGAGGAATTCCAATGGGATCTATATGTAACAGCAAGGAAGCTGTACCAGACAGAACTCAAACTTAACAGGCAGGAGATAAATTCAGGGTGCTATTGAATTAGTTGCAATCAGCAGGGACATAAGAGTGCGTTTGTACTAAAGAGAAACACAGCTAAGAAAAAGGAATGTAAAAAGGACTATTTCATCTCAAGTTGATATTTATTTTGGAGATAACAAGCCTAAGAATGGGGCTTTAGAAATAAATGGATCCCAGCCCAGAAGAGCCGTGTGAAATATCTTTATAGTTTGCTTAATTTGACAATCAGGTAATGGAAGGGAACTGAGGAAGCATCTTAAAGTAAAAGCTACAAGCTGCCATAAAGCTGTAAGTATTTGTTTATTCCTCTGTATCACAGTCTCTAAACATAACTGCTTTAGGAAGTTTTTCACTGGAGTAAAATAAATTCATTTTTGCTTTTACTTTAAAGGCTGCCTTGACTTAAATGTTATTCACAGCAGTTAACTGTAGTCATTCTGTCCTCCAGAGAGCAATCCTAAACAGAGGTATCGGCTCATCTTCATGGGCTACCAAACATCAACTACAAAACTGAGGATCTTGTGAGACTGGAGGGTCCCACATGAAATTACTTTGACTCTTTTAGGAATTACTAACATGAAGGATGGGTTTGGAATACACATCACTCCATGGGCAGATTATCTTTGGTTTGTAGCAAGACACCAGCAAGTTGTTCCTGAATCTCTGGAGACCCCTCAAAGTTTTCCCAATTTCTCAGAATTATTCCATTGTGAGATCATTCCATTGTCTCATTCTACACTATTACTGGCATTACACTAAAATACCAACTGTGCTTGACGTGGCACAGATACACAGCTTTCTAGACTGTTTTACCAGCAGCCTGTAACAGAAGAAAGACAGGAGAAGGGCTTCATTCACATTGCAGATAGAGGCAAATCTAAGAATACATTCCCACATCCATCCCATTGGCCAGACAAGTTCTGTATCTGTTAGATCATGCTTCCTCTCTAACATCTGGATTATAATTTTCCTCCATGAATCTTTCTGAGGCTTGGTAATACATCATTAATATCTTAGTCTGAATCATGTTTTTACTTTAGTTTCCTCCCAAGGATTTCAGTTCATTTCATAATTTTACCCAGTTAGGCTATTTTCCAAGCAAGGAGTGTTCTCTATTCCATATTAAAATCCTCAGAGAATCTGATGGGTGGCTTTTCATGCAGATGTTCTAAATCCTTTAACTTAACTGGTTGGTTTGAAACACCCTTTGCCCAAATTTCACACCCCACTAGTCACATTTTCATTTCTCCTTCTAATAAATTTCAATACAGAAAAGCAAAACACAAATGAGAATTATTTGTATTCAGTTGGCTTCAGTAAAAATTCTGTGCATTTTCCATGCAAGTTGTTCCCTAATCACTATCAAACTGTACACAGAATAAATAGCAGATAGTAATGTGCCTTTTTGCATGTAATAAAATACACGGAGACTGAAATGTCTTTGGGGAATCAAAGTTATAAAAAGCCACTCTAGAAGAAAAGCATTCAATGGGAATAACAGACATTTATAGTTACAAAGGATATTACAATCATTTAGTCTAACCTCATTATAAAATAGGCCATAAGAGTTTCCTGAAGTAATCTTTATGTAAACTTAGATGAAAACCAAGTCCTCATTTGAAAATATCCAACAATGAAGAATCCACTACAACAACTCACAAATTCTTTCTTTGGCAAGCCTCATTTACTGTTAAAAATATACCTCTTTCTAGTCTGAGTTTCATAAGATCACTTTGGAAGAGACCTCAGGAAATCTCCAGTCCAACTGCCTGCTCAAAGCAGAGGCAACTCTGAGGTCAGACCAGGCTGCTCAGGGCTTTATCCAGTCTGGTCTTAGAAGGACGGAGAGTGCAAAACCTTGCACCATGCAAGGATGGAGAGTGCAAAACCTCTCCACCCAACCTGCTCTGCAACTTGACTGTCCTCATGTGGAAGAAGTTTCTCCTCATACCCAGTCAGAACTTAATGTCGCACACATCACTAGATCAGGAAATTCTATTACTGAAATTCAGATTTGTTGAAAGACAACACCTCCACCCCACCTGCCCTGAAATCATTATTGCTTTAAAACTGTTTTTTTTTTTAACTTCCACCAGACTAAATATCCTGCTCTCTGGATAAGACACTCTGAGTGGTTTGGCTTCAGAAAAGCTTTGGTGGACAGAAAATCAAACTACTAGTGTGAAAGAACTACTAGCCTAGAACCTAGATATCTTGAAATCATAGCACCTTCCTGTAAAGAAGTACCAGTGCATGTTATGAGCTATACAATACTTTCACTGTATTTTATGCCCTTTCAGTTTGCATATTAATTTCACAAGTCTTAAATATCTCTTCCACACTTGACCCAGCCTCCCAGATCAAAACAGGCATTTTTTTTCACACTGCATTCTCTATCCACCCCAGATAAACAAAAACCTTGTTTCGATCTTCTTTTCTCATGTTAATTTTCCTTATCTAGGAGTAAGCTAATTTCTGTTTGGGAGCCAGACTGTGAACCCTCCCCTACCTGTTTCTCAGGAGTATCACAAGTTCCTCCTTTGATGATCATTTACCACCCAATAAGAAGCTACTGCTGGTTCTTTCCTAGATGTGGGTTACAAAATCACAAGTCAAGAAGCTCTGGTCACTGTCAAGGGCCTATATAACAATTTGTAATAACCTGTAGTTTCCCCCTGTACAACAGCAATGCAGTCAACACCAACCCATTTTGCCTGTAGCCAGGAACTGCCCCAGTTGAGGAAAAAGAATTTCTGTTTACTGCAGAGTATCTCTCACTTTTCTCACATGAAAGCTTACTAGCCAGACAGGCCTAACAGTGAATTATGTGGAGTGAGTAATTTAATTCACATGGGTTCTGACCATGATTTCCACCAGTTTATTCATTATATTAATTTTCTAGCAGATATTACATGCATTTTTTTAAGATACTTTCTAAAGTGTTTCAGGCGCCAAATAATTGCACCTATTCTGTTACTTATTCTATCCTTATCTTAGGTTACCATTAGGTACAGAATCATTTTTCAGACTAATTTCAGACTACTATCAAGTAGCCTTGATATAAAAATTGCTGAAAGCACTGAAGTCACATAAGGACACGCCTTCCTTAGGAGGACTTAAAGACCTTAAAGCCTAGCTCCTTTTTTTATGATTTTCTTAAAACATATTTTCTTCTTTACTCTTTATTTTCTTAGATACTTAGCATATGAATCAGTGGATCGTGTTTTTTTGCTTTCCATCAAGATTGGTACTTACAAACAAAAAACGTACCTTCTGTGTTCTGTTCCTTTAACTACCACCCAGTCAACAGGATCTAAAATGAAAACTGGCTCTTCTCTGATCCTTTTCTACCTTAACTGAAGAAAGGTTTTCTTTGGTATATAAGACATAGTTTCCTGTTTGCTGTCTCAGCAAGCTTCTTGCACAATTACCTGGATGTACTGGTTTCTGTTCCCAGACTAAACAGAACTGAAGTTAATACCAAACATAAATCCCAAAACTGTGAGACCATTTCCTTGACAAAAATGTCAATTTTGCTTTCCTTCCCCAAATGGCCAAGAATTCCCAATTATCCAGTCTGGTTTAGTGCCATAATTTTCCCTTTCATAGTATGAATATATAGGGTCTTAAACAGTCCACTGATCAGTAAATATATTGTCAGAAATGTTATTCAGATCTTCCTAATGTCTTTCAGATTCTCACACAAATAATCATGATGGCACTTGCTGCTGTAACATTACCTTCAATGGTACATTTACATTTAGAATAAAAGAATAAAAGCATTTTTTTATTTATTTGTATTGCTTAGGAGCTTCAGCTATGGATCAGGATCTGACTTCTAGGGACTAAATGAATACATACAAGCAGGAATTTGCAAATACACGGTAGCAAATTTTTAGTCAGCAGCTTTTTTTTCATGTGAAGCAAACTGCTAAAAGTTTCATAACCAATAGAGAGTTACCATGGGAAGAGCCTGGGAAAGATCTTTCCATACAAGATCTGTGTACATATATTGAAACCACTGTTGGGAACTGGTGAGGTACCAAATCTACCCACAAATGCATAAACATATTTACATGAGAGAAGTCAGACTCCAGAACTGTTTATCTGCATGCTTTACATTTCAAAGCCCAGAAATAATATTCAAATACCAGAACCTAATCACGCCAATCCATCCACATTCCAAAGTGCTTGCTTTTTTGTAAACCTAAAATCCATGTAGGTTTTGATGTGGCCTTCCTGAAGACTACATACTATTCTGAGATTTTTGTTTGTTGCCTAACCGACGATTTAAATTTTCAATTTTACAATTCCAGAAGCACTCTAATTGCTTACAAGTGCACACTAAGCAGCATAAAGAAGCATTTGCATTTAGCCAAGGGTACTTACTAATGACTTTCCTTTGATAGGCTGAATTGTTGAAGTAAGGAGGTGTTTGCAGAGGAATAAACTAAACTTTCTGGCCACAAATTGTAAGCCATTAAGGAGGAAATTAATGGATGTTCCAGGTACAAAGCCCACATATTCTGAATTTAAGCACTTACTTTTCTAAGTCTTTGTGTTCCTTTATTAGTCAGAACCAATACTTTTATTCACACTGTAACCTCATAACTTAGCCATTAATTTTTCCATGACATATCTGTGGTGCACAACATTCTTTTGCCTTTTGTCAGATTCTTCATTTTTTAGAACTATAGAAAAAATCTTGAAAGACAATACTGTCTAAACTGCAATTTTCTATTAATAAAACTGTACCTAATACACTTTTCAAATAATATTTTACATAACTCCCAGGAGCCTATCCCTACACTCACTATAAATTGGGTTGGT
>VYZV01000103.1:29858-48175 GCA_013401275.1 Pandion haliaetus
AGAAAAGGCAGAAAGCAAGCTGGCATCTCAATTTGTCTTTAAGGATTTTTCTCTGTTGCTCTGCATACCTCATATGTTACTGCAGCAAGGCCCCAGCAGGACTGGATCATGGTGCTGATGTGCATGTTAATAAAACAGCATTGTTCAACAGCAATTATCTTGGTCAAGCAGCCTGCATTTTATAGGGTTTGATGGGACAAGAGTAGTACCAGGGGAATAACAAAATAACGAGGTGGCTACATTTGATATGCTCATGTGTGTCAGAAACTTAATGTTTGCACTTGTAAATTGGTGGTTCATCATGTTACATTAAAGCAGGAGCTCAGGAGAGTCAAATCTTGAGTACTCGATACTCATTTTTAACAGTGGTGAAGAAGGCAAGCTCTACAATTTGGCAACATGGCCAGTTAATTTGCCTGGAGCACATTATGAATATTAATCCTGACACATATAGAGGCATTGCACAATTAAAAAAACAATGCATTTGTGAGGACAAAGGAGAGATAGATCACATGTTTAAAACCAAACCCAGAGACAAAAGGACTGGACCACTGAAGTGGAACTTCATTCGTGTTATAAACACTGAATGGTTGGAATATGAGCACCTGTGTATCCCACTGCAAGAATTTCATGGTAAAGCATCATTGTTCGGCCTCAATTCATGACTGAAGTAATCAGACTCCTTACTGTATGGGTAGCTAAAGTTAGAAAAATTCACAATAGGCCCCATAGCGCACGTCATAAAAGAACTGATAGTTTTACTTTCCTTGCCTCTACTTTTTTTTTTTTTTTTTAAAATGCACTGTGGCTCTTCATTTAAAGTACAGAACATTTAAACTTATTTGTCAAGTAAGATTGATGGGTGACACCCCCCCACCTCCTCCCCAGATTCTCAGCCATGGAGGGCTTTTCTATTAGCCACGACATCACAGAGAAGCTATATAAGTTAATTTTTACAATCACCTTTTTAATCCGAATCTTTATAAGGTAATGAATGCTTGGAAGCTCACTAAGGGCACATCTCTTCTGGTAACACTGGGCACCCAGCAGGCTTATTTATACAAGACTGACCTGATCAAGCCACAGTACAAGGAGGTGTATTATTTTTGGTATGTCCTACTGCCACCTACTTGCCATTCCAGTGCAGTGTGGCCAAGTGTCTGCTATGAATTGCCTTTTTTGGCCTAGTTAAATTTGAAAATTGGTTAGTGACAGTCAGTCCATGCATTACTTTCCTTCACTTTTAAGTACTCCTTCCAATACAGCTGCTAGTCCTGGAAATATCTGCAAAACAACATCCTTACATCCACCACTTCGAAAGCGCTGTTTCTAGCTGTGGTCCTTTTTACATCTGGCATTTCAGCTCCTTAACCTCCCCTGCTTCAGCTGTTAAAGAGCCTGTGTTTTAGTGAGAAGCAGTAATCATGGCAGTGCTGCTGCAGCTCCACCTGGACACAGTACCAAGCCATATTAAAAGCACTAAGAACTGGTTTTCACCCTAGTGATATTAAATGAATCTGGAGTCTTGCTCTGTATCTCTTGGGCTGGCCCCCAGCCCGGCAGGACACCGTCAACCTCCTGCCGGCACTGCCTATCCACTGCTACCCCACCAGCCCCCNCAACCCTCACATCCCTCCCCGCCCCAGCTCGGGCACCTCTCTGCTTCGCAAGCGCGGAGCACATCAGACACGCGGCGAACATGTTTGGGGCCACAGGTGTCGGGGCCTCGAGCCACCAACATGCTCTGCAGCCCTGCCCCCCAAACACACCTCTGTGGCCCCCCCCGCCCAGAGGGCTCAGCCTGTAACCTCAGATCAGGCTGCTGGGAGAAGAACCACGAGGCCTCTTCAGGGGCCTCTCTCCCCCCACACCGGGGAGCTGCCGTTCACCCGTGCCCCTTGCCCTCAGTCCAGGCCTGAGCCGACTGCCAGAAGCAGGAGGTGGGGCCGGCCGCGGGGCAGGCGAGCGAGGCGAGGTGGCCGCCCGGCAGCAGCCCCCCGCCTCCGCCCCCGAGAGCGGAGCGGAGCTGCCGGTGGCCAAAATGGCGGGAGGCGGCGGCTGAGAGAGCGGCCGGTACGCGGGGGCAGCCCCGAAGGCGGGGCTGCCGGGCCCCTGGATCGCTGCTGTCTGGATGCAATATCAGTATTTTCTAAGAAACACTCCAGTTTCAATCTTTAAAAAAAACCTCCAGCCTACCCGGCTTCAGCTTCCTCAACTATACAACTGGCAGCTCTCCCCTCTGCCACCTTGTATCTTGTGAAAAAAATAAATAGATGAAAATTAAATGTCAACACCTCTCCAGGGCAAGAGCATAAATAAAGAGTTCATTAATGGTGTCTCACAGAGGGAGGAGGAGATAGCATGGTATCTGAAGACCCAACTCAGACCTTAATTATGCCTCCATTGCTGTAGGAATGCATCTTCACTGCCTGAGGCAAAAGAAAAAAAAAAACACCCTCTTCCCTGCTCTTCTAGAAAACTCATTTGCTATTTATAAAGAAACAAAGATGGAGATCAGAGTCAAAGCAGATACAGCAAAAATGCCTGTTACTTGTTCAGCATTAGGACACAGAAGAATAATATGCACCAACTCCTCAGGCTGAACGGAAAGACAAATTAAGAGATGGTGCTTAGGAAGCTGCAAGGCTGGACACAGTGATCAAAAGCTCTTCAGAAGTGGAAGGTTTATCTCCTCCCTGTAAGCACAATGCAGCCCTGCAGGAATGAAAGCCTTGTGCAGGTTCACAATATTAACAGCCAGCCAATGCTGCCAGAGATGCCTCATTCTGCAGTTTGAGACATATTTGTCAATGGTCCTAAACTCCAGAAAGATAAGGTTAATATTTAGTGTTTGATGACAGCTGGAAGAAAAGGAAGCTTATAGAAAGCAGGCCTACCCTATTAAATGCAGAAAACGCTAATAATGTAGAGCACATTTCTTGAATTGCCATTGCATCTCCCTCCCACTTCTAACACCAACACCTCTGTATACTAATTAATTAGTCACAGCATTTTACAATAAATAGCATAACCACTCTGAATCTTCCAGTGAATGATAAATGCACCCACACACTCCCTTGAAAAGGATGTGCTGGTTAGGAAGTACATGCGTGCAGGTTTACTGTTGTAGCAATCATTGCAGAACACTTATCAGCAACATTAACCAGTGTCAATGTTCACTTATTACAGCAGCATCTTTTCCTTCCATCAAGAAAGTTCACCTGTACCACTTAGCATAGACAATCTTAGTTTGGAACATCAAAAGAGACTGATTTGTTTGTTAAAAGCCAAACAAAAGTTGAAACGAAAAATCCTTCTCCAATCCCGAAGAGTTGCTGCTTTGTCAGATTTACAAACTTGCCGGGATTTTAGTTGTAATAATGCATCAAATTAGACCGTGCAAGATGAGCTTTTCTTGTATCTGAGATCAGAAGCAAATACGGATATTTATATGTAAACTTTGGGGGAAATACCTATATGCATAACATACTACAGGCAGAAATAAATATTTCCTTTCCTGGGTAAATTAAACTTGCTGGTTTTCAGTCTTCAGTTCAGCAGGCCCAAAACATTTTCCATCTTAAATGCGTGTCTGCCTATAGATGGCTGCAAGTATTAGATCAAAGACAGAATAAGGTAAATTTACAACAAATTGCTAGGAGAACCAATTTAAGGAAAGTTTACTGATTTCCTCATCTGTTTTAGTTCTTCGTGGTGGCACACAACTCAAAGTTTCTTTCATCCTGAGTAACTAGTTACCAGATCAAACTGAAGAACATAGCTGGGTTCTAAAAGCATCAGTCATTTCTAAATTATGGTAGCCAATTCTCTGTAGCCCAGATGATCTGTAATTCCTCCAAGTTATTCAAAACCTGTTTTATACTTCCTGCAACCTAATTTTGTAAATCTCAAATACCATCCCTCATTTTCTGCAACAGCAATGTTTGAGTGTTAAAAAGTCAGCATATCAGATGGGAGACATTTTGTCACCCAGTAGAAGAATGCATGTTGAAAGAAAAAAGGGATTACAGCAGTACGATCTAAAAAATAGGTGTTGGAGCTGAACTGGAGTTAAACAGTTACTGAGTTAGCTTGGCTGGCTCTAAAGCTTGAGGAAAGCAGCCTCTGAAGCCAAAATAATCAGTTCAGCTGAAAGTTACATTAAAAGGGGCTATATTCTCTTTCTATAAAAACATGTTACCTGAAACTGTTATATAATTTATTAATAGCTTTTACATAGGAGTAGTGGCAGAGGAAGAAAGGATTTGGATTTATTCAAAAGTTTGGGTTTTATGCGGGAAATACAAGGTAATTCAGAGTGCTTTACAAATGCATTGGACAACCCCCTCATCCGTAACAGCAACAGTGTGGTCTCCATAGTGAGAAACTCCTTTTTAAAAGCAGTCATTCAAAGTGAACTCCTTGTGCACTGGTAGGTTTTTCTAAAACAATGTATTTGATGTACCTAGTAAAGGGTAAAAACCACATCAAACATATTAGACTCCAATAATAGTTTCTGCATAAAATTCCTAAAGCAAAATTTAGCTGATAATCCTTTCCACATCATGAGTTATATAAAGCTCATTCTGTACTAAAACAATCACATATTTTACATCCCCATTTTTAAAAGTTGCACAGCATATACATTACTAAAATAATCTTCTATATCCTCTTTGATTTTATGATACAAGTTCCATTAACTTAGCTGTGCAAAAGCTAAACTGAAAAGATGATACAAAACGCTCTGGAGTTTGTTCTAAATTTTTTACCTGCAAAGCACTGCAGAAAGCTGTATAAATGTCATTTCAGCAAAAAAGGCCACGCTGGGTCAAACAGGCACTCATATAAAAGCTATTGTCCCAAGTAGCTTGCAAAATTGAATACTTTATAAACAAAAAAGCAGAAGGCACATGCTTACAGATAAAACTTGGAGAAGAGATGAGGAAAGGAGAGATAACAAGAAGTTATTCCATTACAGCAAAGTTAGCTCAGGCATAAAGTTCACATGGAAGAAATCAGAAAACACCAGATAGCAGGTTTATAAAATGCATTTGTTAAATTTGGAGATGCTTTGTCATATTTATGTAAAAGTTTATTCCTCCTCTATAGGAACAGATACATTCTTTCAGACAGCAGCATTTAGCCCAGAATTCAGCCAAGGGCCACGACACGATGCTGAAGTGAAACGCAAAGGACCTGAGCAGGTACAGGGTGACGCTTTGCCTAACATACTATTCCAACTCCTGTAAAGAAGTGGTTTAAGGACATCTGAAGCCAGAAGCTGCATTTTCCTTGCCATATTTAATAGCTTTTGAGAAATATATTCTTTATGAGCTTGCTATGGGCCTTTTCTAGCACATCCCAGAACCCTCACTATCCTCTAGCAAGGAATTTTACAGTGGTATTATACTTTATGTGAAGTTATATCTCCTTGTTAACATAAGTCTGATGCTTGTTATTTTTACCGAGTGTCCTTTAGCTTTAATCGTAAGAAACTGTGGTAATCATTCTGTTCTCTGCATGATTTGTATTTTTTCAGAACTTCAACTTTTCTCTTTCAGGATGTTCAGTATGGGTTTACCAGTGGCATAAATAAACTTCTTTAAGTACTTAGCTGGTAACTTCCAACAGTTTTGTATTTTCGCTACTGGTCTAGCATACCATACAGTGCATCATGAGAACCTTTGTTCCGACTGGTAACCAGGAATTTACAGCCCATCTTGATGCATACTTAAGGATTTCTCCAAGTTTCACCCAACTACAGTTGACTAAAGCTTATTGCTTAGTGTCTCAAAGTCTCTCTGAAACTTTTTGCAGCATGTTTTCATTTCAGCTATGCTGAATAATTTGTGTAGAGTAAAATATGTAACTTCATTGTTCACTCTGTCCAAATGATTCAGGGATCTGGTAAAACAGCACAGATTTTGCAGGGCTTCAGACATTTTTTCTCCCTCAAAAATTGACCACTCCTACTTATTTTTATTACTTTTAACTAGCTATGAATCCCTCTTTCCCTCATGTAGATTTTCTTTCTGCCAAGAAATACCAGCTGGCACATGTAGCAGTAACAGGTCTCCAGCAGCTGGAGGCATAAAATTGATAAAACTCCTTCTCAGAAAGGCAATATGAACTGTCTTACAATCTTAAGAAGCAAATGCTGGTGGAATGTTGAAAAAAGGAACACATAATTTTAGACTAACAGCCAGGGGAAAAGAATGCACTGCAAACCTTGTGCAAATAGAAAGACTGGAATGAACAATAGATTATGATGACTTGTTTCACACATACTATAGCTCTCCTCTTGTCTAACTGTTAGAAGGAGCTTTACTTTTAGAGTGGAGATAATGGAAGTAAAGCAGTTTGGTCTGCAGTACAAGAAATCTGAGCATAGTCCCCCTGAATAGTCTTACATGACACTAGTCAAATCAATATTTTTTTTTTGTCACAGGTCTCTATGTAAAATAAGATTCCAAGAGCCTCCCTGATTTAAAAGGGATAGAAAAAGTAAAGGATGAGACACTCAGACACAAGACAAAGAAATCTATTGTTACGTACCACATCTAGACAGTAGTCTATCCCCACCATACCTCCAAATATTCTGCTTCTATAGCATACAGTATAATGGCATCAACAGGATGTGACTATGAAACTAATTTGTATGTTACTCTATTTTTGTATATTAAATTAGTGTAAGAAATAAGAAAGGGGTCATTTCAGAGTCCTGATTGACAGACACCTGTTCATCACCTTACCTCAGCAAGAGTAATTATGGGTATAGAATGATGTATGCAAAGAAAAGCAGTAGGGAGAATAATGAGAAAGCAATCTTCAATATACACAGTTGTTAAATAATACAACTATACTAAGATTAGCTGCAGAAAACCCCAGTGGGCAAGGTAGACATTTCTTTATTACTAATGAGACAGTGCAACCCTTTATAGTGCTTTTGCTTCAAAGAAAAGCTCTTGTTTGTTTTTAATTAGTCTCAAAAGGAGGTTTTCATTGAGTAGGAAATTCTCAAATGACAACAGAAAGTAAAGGACTCAGCGTAAGTGAAGTGAACTAGAACCAGAGAAAGAAAAGCTGAGTGTCTACTGTCCAGGTTTGCCAATATCCCAGCAATTCAATGTCACTTAAAGCAGAGTCATGCAGCAAGTGTCTCATTATATTAAGGCACCTGCCACCTCTCAAAAAATTGCTGACATTGGCTTTGTGCATGAAGCAGCAAAGTTTTAGCAGTTGCTGAAGGTTTTTTTGGTTGGGTGGTTGGGTTTTTTTAAGAACACTAATTAGGATTCACACCACAATGGGTAAAGTTAAAAAAATATCACAATCCATTAAGGAAAGAATGGGACCCAGCAGCAGCTCCTTGGGTTTTTGGCATTTTGAGGAAAGGATTGGGTGAAAGGCAATTGTAAAGGGAAATTTTTTTCCTAGTCTTTAACTAGAGTGGTTATGTCCCTTGCAGATAAAATTCATGGCTCGCTCTAAAACAAATACACAGTCAAATAAGGGCTTTTACTGAGAGGAAAAAAGTAAAAGCAAAGTCTTCCTTTTAGACATCCTTCTATAGCTTTGCTGTTTCTGTGGTAACATGTTCCTCATGTTGGATGAGAATTTCTAATAATTTACACCATCATAATTTGAGGTGGACAACACTGTAGCCCATGACAGTACGTCACCTGAAGGAAACCATGAGTCTTAGTGCTTTTCATGTTCTCTTGTCATAGGTTCCCATTGATAATCTGGGGGTTAATCCAAGAGAGGACATTGAAGAATTAAAAGCTGACTACACACTGTTAGCCTTGCATAATTAAGAGGTAATGCAGCTGTAGTCAATGAGTTCCTTATATGTAGACACATACAAATTGTTAATACCATATTACTCAGGTTTTACTGATCTTACTCAGACAAGATTTCCACTATCTTAATGTAGATTTCTCAACAGATACTTCATCTCATATTTCAGCTAAAATTAAAAAAAAAAAAATTATCATATAGCCAAGTCCATGCAAGCAAAAAGACCATTGTAATTGTTAACATGCTCTATTGTATACAGTGCTACTTGAAAAAAATGTCATATCTAGTTACAGCTCTGAGACAGTTTGGGGAAAAAAAACCAAATCTTTTCTGCCAGTTAACTGCAAGATATATTATTTTAAGCAAACAATCCCTATTTGCAAAAAGAAATAGAAATACAGACAAGATGATAGCAACAAGATTCACTAGCTATGCAGCCTTAATGATAAGTTTTAAAACTGTTTTTTTAAAGGGTCCAAGTCAGCTTTGACTCAGCACAAGTATTTGACTTCAGTTGTTTATATCCTGATGCATGAAGTTTGGCAAAACATTTTTGCAGTTTCAACTGAACACATCACATCTAATACAGACATACTGGGAGAATTGATACGAGACCCTCTGTGAAAGGCTTTGCATTATGGAACTCCCTTCCCCTCTCAAGTCCAAACAGAGCTCAACACTATTAGTGTTCTAATTACACTCCAAATCTTAACTCTCTTTCCTGCTTTTAAGAACAATTGAGATGTATAATTAAGACTCATTTGTGTATATATGCATTTTTGGGGTAACCACTAGCCATGCCTTATATGGAATTTTGCAAATTATAGGAATAAATGGATGGGCAAAATAAGCTTTACAGGTGTTGAAAAGCATACCCTAAAATTTGCTTTTATCAGCAGAAATGTTTTATATTGACTGTGATCTCTAAAACAAAAATTGGTAGGAATTCTGACTAAAATAATAACTGGTAAAATAAACCTTGTTTAAACATGAGGCTGTTTTGTCAAATTTTGAATGAACTAAGGAACTTCTGTATAAAACAGAGACTAGGAAAAATAAGTTCTATTAAAAACTTAAATAAACTAGAGCAAGAGATGCACAAGGACAGGATAGAAGATAATTGCATATGGTTATGGATTTTTTCAGAGACTTTTGCCCTGCTAATAAGAACAGCTGAGCTGTCAAGTTTACCTCCACAGAGAAAAGAAATTAATGACTCCGAATCAAACAACTAGCTATCACAGAAGTATTGTTTGACACTGCAGGGCTCTTTGTAGCAATCAGTGAAGCTTACCTTTTCACTCTTGGTTTTCAGAAGATTCAACCCTTTTCTGAAAAACTCAAGGTGTTAATGCCACTAATGATAGCATAGCTCTCATTTTGCTTTACAACAAGCATAATTTACTTGTCTTGAAAATCTTCTCTTCTGCTTTTCCTTCTGTAATACCATGAAGGAGGTTTTGTGCAGTTAAAAGATTTTGGAAAGCATCTAAAGAAACAAACAGTATGCAAATGCAGGATGCCAGGAATCAGTATCTGGCCCTCAAAGAAGCAATGATAAATACTGTCCCAAGTCAAACAGTCGTCACTAATAATACTCAAGACCAAAAATTTAATATCCTTTATATGTATGTGTTATGGGTTTGTGTGGCGCGGTTTTCCCTTGGTGGCAGGGGAGGGGGGCTACAGAGGCGGCCCCTTTAAGAAGTTGCTGGAACTATTCGCCACCCCAAAATGTCGGACCCGCCTCTAGGCGGGGAGTGACGGTGGCAGCGCCTCTGGGAAACATATTTAAGAAGGGGAACCGGTAGTGTGGGGGGGAAAACCTGAGAGGAACATCGCTGCCGACACTGGAATCATGGAAGTGGAGGGGGAGGAGGAGGAGGAGGAGGAGCCTGAGGAGGCTGATGGCCCTGCAGCCCAGGGGGGTGAACGGTGGAGCGGAAGCTCCCGAAGGTGGCCGTAACCCCATGGTAAAAACCGCGCTGAAGCAGCATGAGACGGGAGAGCAGCCCGCGAAGAAAAAGACCCGCGCCAGGGAAGTTTGTGANGGGGGGAGGAGGTAGACAGCATCGGTAGTGAACTGAGCCGGGAAGGCGGGAGGGGTGGGGGGAGGTTGTTCTGATGTTTGGTTTCCCTTCCTAATACCCTTGTGTTTTGTTTCTGTTTTGATTTGTAGTAAATGAAATGGATTTTGTTTCTTCCCCAAGTTGAGCCTGTCTTTTGCCCGTGACCATAAGTGGGGAGTGATCCCTCCCAGTCCTTGTCTCGACCCACAAGCCTGCCTTTTGTTTGGTTTTTTTTTCTCCTCATCCCAACGTAGCCAGGCGAGGGGGTGGGGGGTGAGTGAGCGGCTTCGTGGTGCTTTGTTACCGACTGAGCTGACCTGAAACCACGACAGTATGCTTAGACTTCTTGCTATACACCAATAAAAAGCAGTTCCATTTGAGCTCAGTATTTAAGAAAAACATTGGTTTCAGTCATTAACCACTGGAAAAGCAAGCACCAGTTCTTTTCACTTTTTTGTTCCTTAGATCGGTGCCATTTGCATTACTCACAATTTGCATAATATATTAGAAAGAACAATACTTTCTTAGACACAGCACATTTTCAGAAGAAAACACCCAGAACAGAATAAGGTGACATCGGGATTTGAGAGGAGAGATCAACTGGTTTTAAAATCCTTTGTTTCCAACAGCAAAGAACAATGAGGGAACACCCTATAATCCAACAGCAACGCTTGCAGACGGATACCCATCACTAGCAAGTTGTGTATGTATTTTCACACATTTCCTTTTACTTTCTGGAAGCACAAAGGTCATTGTGGTCTATTCCATTAAGTGATCCCAGACAGTTTGCTGCATTTAGTTGATATCCAGTATGCTATACGAATTAGGTTTGAGTTTTGTCACAAAGAGAACTTTTGTGCCCATTACAACAGAGAAAGTTAATGTCAGTTTCTTGTTTCTGTCAAGAAGCTACTTACCACTTAAAAACGCTCTTTGCATTTGGACACTGCAAGGAACACTGTAGTGGGCAAAGATTTGTGACATATGTAATTTTTCATAACCAGCGTAAATCTTAACACATGCAAATCCATATTTGCTTTGCCAATATTCACACCTGTTAGCTTAGAAAGCTAGTATTCTTGTAAACACATAAATTACAGAAATAACTTCGTTGATCTAGTGGATGCTCAGTCTCTTCAGATTAACCTACTGTGAATAGATAGGCCAGTTCAAAACCAGATGTCCCTTTTTACCACCTAAAGCATTATAAGTCCCTTTTTTGTAAGTAACTTCTATTCTGGCTTTAAAAATCCATATTAGATTTCTTTTTTATTCATTGTACAATTTGGTAGTTAAACTGATGTTTTGCTATGGTATGTAGGTCACTTGCATTTACTTCGAAGTGCTTTATAAACACAGTAGCTAGCTGTCGCTTTTATAAATGTTCTCATTCATCTTTGTGGTATTATAGCCCATTTGACAGGCTTTACAGCCAATGCACTCATAACAGTTTAATTAAAGAATGAAGTTTGATTTAGACTGATAAAATATTCACATTGGGTCATACCTTCTACACCTCCAGAAGCTAAAGACAGTGGGTTGCTGAGATAGGATAGCAACTGTATCCACCTATGAAATATTAAAAATAAAAGACAGAAGTGATACTATTTGAAATTACTTCATGAAATCAGACCTGCTGTTTGCCCCACTGCAGAAAAAACTAGGCTCTACACAGTCTAGTTCAAAAGTAAACATGTAACTCAGATGTACGATAGAATCATAAAACAGCCTGGGTTGGAAGGGTTGTCGAATGATCTCTGGTCCAGCCTTTTCTGGGAAAACAAGCCTCATTTAGATTATCTAGCACCCTGCCCAATTGCTTCTGTAAAACCTCCAGTGACAGAGACTCTACCATGTCCCTGGGGAGGTTATTCATTTGTCTATTGATTCTATGACTGTCATTCCAAAAAATATTTATTATTTTGACAGTAGAAATAACACCTCCCTTCAATTATCTCACATGAAATGGTGCAACTTTCAGCAAAATTGGAATATTTTCCTCCCATATACCCTTAGTTAGTCTAAGGGACCCTAGATGTTTTTTACAAAAAGTCAGAGACATTAATACATTTTTTTATTTCTAAACAGTAGCAGTATTCAGAATGCAAAAGCCATTAGATGCTTTCCCCACATATTTCTTGTTAACAGTAACCTCTGAATCTTCAAAATCGTAAGTCCATAGATCTTGATCATAACAAGAACAGACTCCAGTGTAAAGGGGCTCCGTTAATAAACAAGCATTATTTTTCTCCTTAATCACCAGAGTAAAGCTGAGAAGAGTCTACTGCTAGACTACAGAGAATTTGGCCCATTAGCCTTGATAACATAATGCTGAACCAAAGCAAAAAAAAAAAAAAAAATCACAATTAAACTAGATGAAATAGAAACCACTAGCTCCATTCTGATTTGCTAAGACAGGTTGAAACTTTATCAGTTGCACACTATTAGCAAATTGAGCTTATTTTTCTTTCTCTGTTTTCAAACTTGGCATTTCAAAACCTATCCATTCAGCAACACACTTTTTCAGAAAACAGTTTCTAACTTTTTTTTCCTTACTAATGAATTTATAAAGTAGAAAGACTTTTTTTGCCTGAAAACAGATTAAACAGCTAGAAAGAAAAAGCTGAAATAGCAATGACTAACTAGGTATTCTTCATTTTCTTTTCTACTCCGTTATAAAGAAAAAGCCCTTACCTGCTAAATTCCCATCCTCCTACAAACTAACCCTTACTCTACAAAGTATCTTCCATGAAAGAAAGACTTTGCCACTCATTTCTTTTTATATAAATTAAAGCAATTGCTGGCCCAATTGCAGTTTGAACATAATTAATTTTCATTCATTATCTATCACACTTTCAGATGTGCCACTTATCAAACCCAGGACCTTCTACTTAGCTAAATTGCCATGTTCTGATTGGCCCTGACTCTTACAGAGAGGAATCAGCCTATATCCTAGAAACAGGATTTTAGACAGGACATAAGCAAAATAGGGGCACTAAGTCCAACATTGGAATCCCAAAGGGCCCCCATAGCTGCTCCCCAACACTGGAGCTGTCACACTTTGCTTTATGGCAGTTAAGCGTCTTAGGAGCCTAGTCCTGCTCCTTGATCAGAGTATGGTCATTGTTTGCTGCAGCTGTTTGACATCTAACTCACAGGCCAGAGACTTAAGCAGAAAAGGAGAGACTCACTTTTGGCAATTCTCTTGTACCTCAGGTGCTTGCAGTTACACTCAGTAGACTGTCCTAACCTAAGTGCAGAATTTCCATGCTGAATAATGGCCCAAATTTAATCAAAACTTTTCCCATGATTTAGGAACTTCATAGAGGTTGAATCTAACCTTCAAACCAGGCCTGTGAGCCTAACTTTTCCTGCCATGCTTCTGACTTACCATAGCATTAGAGAAAGAACATGGCAGAAAACACTGGGAATTAACAGCCTCTGAAATGTCATGTTTCCATTTGATAAGAAAATGCAACTAACAGCTGAAGATGACTTTAATTGCAATATCATGTAGTAGCCAAGATGGTAATCTTTCCTATTCACAGTTTAACACTGTAGTGCTGCTTTGACACAGAGGTCCACAGCAAAGTTCATTTAATATAAATGACTGAACATCTTGGGGTCAGGAAGACAAAAAAGGAAAGAGATTTTTAAAATGTATCCAGCTTGAATTAATTCTTTAATGAGAAACTAGTGAAGGTTTTTCTTTACCCTTTAGACACAATGAGATTTCTACAATGCTCATAAAAGGAGTTTACAATGTGAAACCTAATACAAAGGTACACATTGGACTTCAAAACCACGGTTGTGCTTTACTTTGTAATTGTCACATAGTTATGAAAATTAGACTAACTTAATATAGCATAAGGTAACAATGGATTACCAGAGACTGTGGTTCCACTCTCCTTCTGATACAGGCAACATTGTCACATAACGATTTTTCAACTTTATAACAGAATTCCTGTCAGTATGTATTGGGTGTCCTGTCCAGGTGTTGGCAGTGGGGAGCCGCAGGCACCTGTGTGAGGAGAGGACAGAGCTGCCCTGTGCCGGACGTGGGCGGTTCCAGCCAGATCCGGTTGGTTCCAGCCAGCTCCACTACAGCCCCACTGCCGGGCAGGGCTGAGCCAGTCGGCAGCACTGGTGACACCTCTGTGAAAACCTCATCAGAAAGAGCAAAATGCCAGATGGCAGAGCGGAGTAAGGTAAAAAGTGTGAGAAACAGCCCCGAGAGCACCAAGGTGAGAGGAGGGGAAGGGGGAGGAGGTGCTGCAGGTGCCGCAGCAGAGATTCCCCTGTAGCGCTTGGAGAGATCACGCTGGAGCGGGACAGTGTGCCCTGAAGGACTGCAGCCGGTGGAGACCCCCCCGCCAGGAGCAGGGAAAAGTGTGAGGAGGAGGGAGCCGCAGAGGGGAGCTGTTCGTGACTGACCACAGCCCCTCCCTATCCCCCTGCCCTGCTCTTGGAGGGGGGTGTAGGAGTTGGGAACAGAGTGAAGTTGAGCCTGGGAATAAGGTTGGGGAAGGCTCTTGTTTTAATTTTGTCTTTGTTTCTTGCCATCTAACTCTATTATAGATTAATTTTCCCCAAATCATGTCAATTTTCCTGTGATGGTAATGGGTGAGTGATCTCCCTGTCTTTGTCTCAACCCACAGGCTTTTTCATCTTACTTTCTCCCCGCACCGTGTTGAGAAGAGAGAACGAGAGAGTGGCTGAGTGAGCAGCTAGCCAAGGTCACCCCATCACAGTCATTTATTTGGCACCCAATACCAGGCCCAACCCACAACCCTGAAATTAATGAGTTTTATGCTCTATGGCTGAACTAGCTGGCCATTTGCAGGGTGGTATGGCCATAGGCCAAGCTTAACCCACTGCACAGTAAAAACACAAGCTGCACTGAACCTGTTGTTGCACCAGTAAGGGAAAGTATATGTCTTTTTAAATGAGGGTCCATTTGACTGACTTCTGGCCATTGGTAAAGTGCTTTACTGGAAATGTGCAATGTTGTAGAACTATCTAAACCTGAACACTGAGGTGAAAAGGACAAACAATGAACTTCAGTATTTGCATGTCTTTATTAAATGTAGAGGACAACACCTTATTTATCAAGGATGTTTAATGTACATGGCATCACATACAAAAAAACTTTCAGTCACCACTGTACATAGTGGCGTTAATCTAAGCTGTTACATATATGCAACGTAGATTTTACAAAAATTTGAGCAGATTTGGCAAAATTTTAGCTTTTTTTGCAAACTTGTAGCAGTAATATTGTAAAAGAAACATCGGTCATTTCTGGCACAGTAATCGCACTAACATAGTACATTGCAGGTAAGATAGGCTTGCTTCTCTTGTGCTTGGCCTAGGCACAAATCTAAATAAAACCAAAAGTTTCAGTTAGGTGTGCACAAATAAAAATGCTTCACATGCTCTTTTCCCATTCGGTGCTGTTCTGCTTTGCAAAGCTGTATGGTTCCCAGCTTTCAGGTGGAGACTACATTCTGCTAAGTTGCTCGTATGTTAAGATTTTTGTACATGCACAGACACTTGCTGATTGTAGAGTTGCTTGAGGCTGCAAAAGTTTTCCTGTGGGAAACAGTTTAGAGGACAGGGCCAAGAAAATCACTGCATTTGCTTTGTAAGCTCCGAAATCTTCACAATTTTTTCTGATCAAACATATCTTCAGTTCTTATCTCAGTCCCATCATCTTCTCAGACTTTCGGCACTGAAAAATCTTTTTGAGTGATGAAGAGTACTGAAACAAAGATATCACTTATACATACGCTGCATCTGCAAAATGCAAAAAATAAAATAATCATTTGCCTGGTTTTCCTCCCAGATGTTGGTATTTTTTGGGTAAAATGTTTTGGCGTTTTTATTGAACTTTGTGTTTAGATTACATTGCATCTTCCTTAAAATTTGTACCTCATCTGTAACTGGGGTGGATTAAAGGCAAAGACACTTCTTTACGCAGTCAACTGTAGCCATGACAGTGAATATAGAATGCTTGTAGGGTTTGGGTTTTTTTTTCTTTTACTTGGAAATGGCAGTATTTAAATGTTGTTACTCAATAATTATTGTGTTGTATATGTGGTTACATTAAGGGTAATGATCTAGAAAAGCAGTGTTCATAACTGGGTTTTCCTGACAAGAACCATTTGCTGCAAAATAGGCGATTAATCTTCAAATAGACCATGTAAAAAACAGGCGTTCAAGACATGCGTAGTGGTGGCATCGGTATTGAAACACCCTGTTTCATAGCATCTTGGTACCAGTATGGAGAAAAGAGAAAGCATTTGCAGTTTTCCATCCAAAGCAGACAGACATCTTTATAAATAACTTTTGCTTCTCAAGACAACTCTTCATGTATCATGAAGTTTCTAACATTAGAATCTGTTAATCTGAATGGAAAATGCAGCCTAAAATTAGTTACAAACCATCTGCGTCTGTGAGCTTAGTCATAGACAACTTTGAAATCTGTATTCCTACTTTTTGTATCTGAAATAAAGGAACAACAACATCTTTATATATGAAATCTGTGTTAAATGATTCAAGAAGTTAACTTGCTGCTTAAGCTATGTTCTGCTGTCTAAAGACTGTTATCTCTGGGTAGTTCTGTTCTCCACTGAATCATTTATTTTCATATATTTGGATGAAAAGCAAACATAGCATGCAAATATGAAAAAAAAAAAAGTTTCAGCCTGAAGAATTAGACTGTCACATTGGTAAATGCATAACTACCACCCTCAGACAGAGACAGTTGGTATGTAAATCAAAATAATTTCATTAGACAGAAGCTTTGAAGTGGTCTTAGTCTAATGGCTTAACAATTTAACGTGTTAAATTATAAGAAAACTGCAAAATATAACAGTGAATTTCTACATTATTTAGCCTTACTCAGCATTCTCCTCACTCCAGTCTGGCTATTTCATGGATACAGAGACAAAGCCTATTACAGTTCATAAGAAAAATAATCTAGTTGCCCAAGAAGGGAGTAAGATCATCAAGCCCTGAATGTGAACATAAATACAAACTACTACTTAGGTGTGTATGGTGAAGGAAGTCTCTGTGTATTTAGGCATTTTAAGGAATGTCCCTATGTTGATGGGAGAGCCTTGAATTGATGATTCATTGTATTTCATTGCCAAGCTAGCTTCTCAGATGGTGAAGAACTGGCATTGCACTATCCAAATTGGTAAAGCTGCCAGTACACAGCAACAAGGAGGCTCGTTACCTTCTAGTAAGAAAATTATCTCAATATTCCTTTACTATTACTTTCAGTTATGCTAAAAGTTTTGCTGCTTTGGTTTCTTTTAGGGAGAAAGTGCAAAAGTTGGCTCTTTTTAGAATGGTAAACTTGCCCACTTAAATTATTTAATGCTCTACCTTCTTTTTTGTAACCTAAGTGCATTTTCCTCTGTCAGAAGGGGTCAGCGAGGTCAACACAGCAGGTGCAGGGTCTGATGGCCTTTTGCAAATTTCAGACTGTTATTAAAATTTATTTTTAAAAGGTTAAGATTTTTCTTCCGCTTTCCCTGTCTAAATAATGGAATAAAATGAAATGCCACTCTCTGCTACAAACGTTGCCAAGTTCACAGCATTAGAGAACAAACTGTCCAAGCTTTGACATCTAATCAACATCACTAATATACTTAAATACAAAGAAACAACTGATTTTAAGAATTCAACTCTCCTCTAGGTGTATGTGCAGACTACACTGTGTCAAATAAGAAAAATCAATCTTGGAAGTCATCCTTGTGATAAAAAGGACTAGCTCTAGTTCATAATATGTTTTACACTGGCTGGAGGCTTTAAAAATACGTATTCATCAGCAGTCCTGCTTTCTATAATCACTTTATGAACTGGTCACTATTTAACAAAAGAGCAGCTTGATAGAAATTAAGTTTTTGCCAATCCTTTAAATGATGGATGTTGAAACAGATTTGCACAGTACAGTAACTGTGATCACACAAACTCCCTATCAGCTCAAGACTTCAGTCTGAGTGATTTCCAATGCAGTCTGTTCCAGGACAAGGAGTTTAAGGACAGAAGCAAACGTCTCTTAAATTTCAGCTGATTAATGTTGTTTTCCAACGTATTTGTCACTTGTACAGATATCCACATGCTCAACTTGTAGGCAAACTTTTTCTGCAGTGCATTTGGAATAGAGTTAGGCACATAAAACTTTTTTCAGTACATGCTGTTAGACGTTAATAAGCCTGCTATATAGTAAGCGTTCCTCTGAATTTCAATATCAAAATTCAGAACAAGGCTTATTGTCCAAACTAAGCTTCAAAACACCAAGGCGTATATATTAGGTAAACCTTCCTAGACAAAAGCGACATTTTTCATTCTAATGAGATATGAACAAGTTTTGCTTCCAAGAATGTTTACTATTTTTTTCACAATCACTGTACAGAGCTTAGAAATTAATAAAAATTCTGC
>VYZV01000105.1:1249-15579 GCA_013401275.1 Pandion haliaetus
ACTTCTAAGACTTTAAAGTGAGAAAGATAGTTGAGAACAGAAAAGCAAAAGTGTAGAAGGATGTGATAATCTCCTTGGCAACAATTTGTTTCCAATGTATTTGAAGTAAACACTTCAAAATGTTTTGGTCAACATATTATCTTCTTTACAATAACTAATGAATACAGGTAAACAATTCTTTATGGAAACAAGCCACTCCCCATCCTATTGCAGAACTTAGAAACCTGAGGTAAAGTTCCACCAGATATTTAGCATTATTTTGCCTTCCATGACCTGAGCTCCAAAGGTTTGTTTTATTTTTGTAAGAACTGACATTTTACACAGCATTTTTTCATGAAGCCTATAACAACTGGCACTCAGTTCTGGTAAGACCTTTAATGAAGTGCATTAACAATAGAAGGGTAACTGTGACTACATCAATCTACCTTTCTCATCATATCCTATTAAACTTCAGGGTATAGGAAAGTGAACACAGAAAGGATAATTAATGTAGGGATGATACACGCACACAAATACAGATGGAGAGCATGTGTACAGCAGCACGTGTTACTAATGTAGGGGTCCTCCTAGGTAGTCTGGATGTCTAAGTGATACAATGCAAAGCAGCATCACACAGAGACGTGACATCAAAACCTAGAAGCAGTCCGGTTTCCTGCCTGGTGCACATACCAATTATCATCTGGTCTGAACTATTTTGGGTGAATTTACTCTCTGTTCTTTGGCATCATGGAAAGCCCGAGCTGGGGAATGAGCAGAAAGAAAGGAAAGCCAAAACCTCACCAACTGAAATTCAACTAAACCTGATGAAGGAAGAAAATAATTGGGAACTGCATAAAGCAATACTGTGAAAATAGGATTGGGCTGCATTCCCAATGTACAGTTAGTTTAAATCATCATACCTAAGTGATAATGCGATTCTTGGAGCCATTCTTAAGGTCATTGTATATATAATATTTTCTGAAGCCATCCATTTTTTAATAATTTCCAGGGAAAACAGATGGATTTGTTTGTGGCAGGGTATGTTTCTTGCAAGGAAATATATTAAAGGTTATATGTTTGCAGCATTCCAAATGCCAAGATTTCATTTCTCTTAAAATTTCTTATAAAACTCAGCATTTTCTTTGAAATACCAGCTCTTGAGATTGTGATATTACATATTATTTTTTAAAAAGGGATATTGTTGGGCCTCATGGTCCTTGGTAAAGGTCTGAAAACATTTAAAACACCAAAAAAGGTGTAAAGGTACCTCAGAAGCCCAACCCATGGAAACAAAACAAAATGGAGTCCTTTGCAAGACACACAGTTCTTTCACCACAAAGTCTTACTAGTTTTAAGAGAGAACAAAATATTTTCTTCACTCTGTTTGTTTCCACCCCGTCCAGTTCTTACTTGGGTAATAATATTCTTCTGGAGATAAAAGAGAAGATTCTTGGATGGACTGAAATACTTTGTTTTAGTTTGGCCACAGAAACAGGACTTGCCCAGCCCAATGATGTAGCCAGCTGCAGGTCAGGATACACTCCCTACCTGTATACAGGGACCTACTTGTCTTTAAAATGCTGGGCATGTATCTCGCAGAGCATAGCTGAAAATTATTATCAGAGCATTTATTTCTAGGTTCTTTAGTGTATACTGTGTTCAGACCAGATAATTTTTGACACTTTTATGACAGAGTTTAAAAATCCATCATAAAAATCATTCATAAGGACAAAGAGTCAACAATTAGGCTATCATCTCTTTGCAGTTCATAATGTCCCCAAAGTCCAATTGTCTGCTTTTCCTGTTATGTATTGACATACAAGTATAAGTAATATATTTTACAGACCTCATTCTCATGTCCTTCCATTATTCTAATTAAATCTGTCTAGTTGAAGATTAACACCTTCCTTCCCAGGACATCTGTCAATGGTGTATCAACACAGATCGCATTTTATCTAAAGCAGAAATCTTTTGTAAGTTAATAGTTTCATGTTTGTGACTCTATTATTCCCTAGATTTTCTTTTCCTTTTTTTGGCCACAGCTCAGTACAGATCAGCAACATCAGAAATCAGGTTGAAGTATATGTGAGAAAACTGATATTGGACAGGCTGCTCATCAACAGCACAGTTGCTGAAGCTTAATAGCTGAAACCCAACTATTTCTTCAATTTTGAATACTGAAAAATGGTATTCTGCTGGTAGATCTTCCAAGTACTCCTTTAACAGTCATACGTATGTGAAAATGACAATAGAGCACTCTGGGTGTATAATTTGTGTGAGGTATAGCCAAAATAATTACACAATATTAATGCTACTTTATTGTAGCATTGTAAAGTATGACCTACTTTAAGTCTTAACCTGCTCAAGGTATACAGTGGCACTGTACTTTTAATCACCATGAGAAGCAACAGTCTGGCTGAAGTTTTTTTAGATAATTTAAAAAACAGTGTCTCTGTCTTCTTTAATGTTTAAGACTGGATGTGTTTTGCTCAACAGACACTCTGCTGGTTTTTATGTTTCTAGTTTATACTGTATTTGCACTTGTTCACTAAGTTACAGATATATGATTACATGGTATTGTTTTTAAATAAATGGATATCATGAATTAGCTGCTGCAATGAATTAATACACTGAGCAAAGCAATAAATGTCTGGAGGAAGACACAAGCTTAGCTCCAGTGTATTTTATTTCCCTTTTTTCACCTCCACAGTTTTATATATGGCAGGAGGCATACATTTTGATGTATTTTTAATATAAACATGACATTTTGTCTTAGAATTTGTCTGGAATTTGTTTAAAACTTGACAGACTTATATTCTCGAACCCCATCCCATGGAGGTCTAAAGCTCTGCTGATGACGTCAAGAACGCTCGTGCTCCAGGAAGCTTGGCCACCCCCAGCATGTGCCCTGGCTGAGCAGACAGATTTCCTGTGGCTTCCAAATACAACAAATTGCTCTGGCCTTAAATTGCCCCTGGCCTGGAGACTGAGCAACACTGCTCTTTCGTGTCATGGTGAGCTAATACAAAATGTGCACCGCTTGTTAGCTGTCAGTGAAGACATGGGGAGTTTCCAAAAATGGAAAATGGCTGGAATGAGTACAGCCAATGCTGCTGACCTGATGAAAGCCCATCAGAACCACTTTATTTCTTAGTTCTCTTTCTTAAAAAAAGATAAATGATTCTTACAATTTTTTCCTATCCTTCTTAAGCATGGTTCTCACTATTCACACTCTTAACTCCCCCTTTCTTATAGCCCTTTAATTTGGGCCTTTTACTTTTCACTCATACTCTTTTCTTCTTTATTATATAGTCATCTCCCCAAAAGCTAAAGACCAAAGACATAATCTACATTCCCCAAATATCCCAATTTATACCTTTATGTGTGCAGAGAACAAGCAGAAAGACAACAAAATAGCTACCTGATTTAACAGAAAAGATTCCATCTCATTTTCTTCATGCCTTTTGCTTCTTTCCCCCCTGTCTAAATCCTAAGAAAAACTGAAAGACTTTCCCAGCAGACTTCATTGCTAAGGCTCAGAAGGAAACCATGTACTCCATGGTAAGGTATGTATACAGCATCTTTACAGTACAGAGTCTCTTTCCTCGGTCTTTTTTTATGAATGCAGAATTCAATTATAAGAAAAAAATAATCACCAGGAAAGGGTAATCAAAAAATGCTAAAAATGCTGATTAACTGATGAATATTAAATAAGCAATACTCCAAGCATTCAAATTTTTCAGGAACTTAATTAGGAAGGATTGGCTGATATCATCCTTGATGGCCTTAGCTATAGCTGAGGATGAGAAAGCTAAGGCATTTAAAACCTGATTTTTAATAGTGTGGAGGAATTCAGCTCTCTCTGAAGCAGGTTCTTATGTGTATGAAATTGGCCATGGCTGTGAAAAAGGAAAAAAAATCAAAAAGGAGAGAAACCAATGTAATGAATCAATAGTTTTCAATTAAGTAGACCTAGGAAATTGTGATGGTGCCTTCAGCATAAACAAAAAACTCCAAAAAGCAATATGGTAAAAATGAACATAATGAAATCTGTACTGACTGATTGACTGAACGATACTTAAAACTGAATCCGAACACTTGTGTTTGTGAGCATGTTCCTCCCTTGGATTCTCATGCAGAATGTAGTGAGTTTGTTCTTCTGCTCAAATCTTACCACATAAAAAAGGAGTGCTGCATTTCCTGGAGTTTTTTATGAATAGTCAGATCAGTGATCCCTAATAAAAACAATTTAAATAAATTCAAATATCAAAATAGTTACTTTATAATGTCGTTCACCTTCTTGTGACTTTCACTACTAGGAGAAGATCCCTTTTTTCAAAATCACAATCAGGATCTTTAGTCCAAGTCAGACCAAGTCTGAGATCTGTGTTGACACCACTACAAGACAGCACTTTTAACAGGATGAATAAGCATAAGAAATATAGAAACAAATTGGACGTATACATACATCACGGAATAAGACAGCTGATGACTAAAGTATTCTATGAAATAAGAATGAGCCTACATTATAATTTGCTTTGACAGGTTTTTCAGCTTGTAAAGTTTCATTTTTATTCATTTTCTCCAACAACTTTATTAAACAAAATGAAATCTAGAAACTAGTTTCAATATACTGTATTTTGGTAAGAATGTTGCACATCAGAAGACCTTTGCCTTTACAAAGGCAAAACCTACCTGCATGTAATAAAGCTGTGACAGGAACCCATGCAATCTGTGGGATTCTACAGTAACATTTTAATCCAACATGCATATACAGTGCAACTTTGCACTTCAAAATGCTCCCCAGTTCAGCCTGACTGGCTAGGCCCAGGCTGAGGCTAGCAAGGTCTGTCCATGGCTGGGGAATAAGATGGCAGCATGTGAGGTGAGGCAGCTTTAGTCTGGAAGCCATAAAAGCAAACTTAAGCACTTCCTCTCTGTGTGATAATAGGACAGAGGAGCACAGGAGACTGTGTCCTGCTGTCCTCACTTTGCACACCTCATGGAAATATGAACCTCCTTAACCTACCCAGTAGTTTAATGCAAGCCTTTACTTTTATTACTTTTCTGTAACTCATGGGATGAATTCTAGTACTTGAAATTCTTCCTTCAGAAAGCAATGTGGGTTACCAGCCATGCTCAGGTAGAAGAGCTGACTATGTTCTTACAGCAGGGTGCTGCCCATACAAGTGGGGTAATTGTGCTTTTCCAAGCCATCTCAGCACTTTTTGGATAGCACAGTTCTGTGCTGTTTTAAGCTGAGTGTGCTTTGAAAGGGCATTCTAGCTCTTAGTGCTCAGGAAATGATTTTGTGGACTGTCATTACCAGCTTTGGCTTTGTACTATGAATATACTAGATCAATATTGAAACACCCTTGTTTAGTCTTTTGCTGCACTGTTCTCAAGATAACCTTTGCTGTCAGAAAAGTCAACTTCAGCAGTTTATTACATAAAATCAGACTGAAATGCAAGAGATCTGCTTCAGAGACTTTCCAGCAATATGTATGTGTCCACAAGTGAGCTCTGGCAGACCCTAAGTGAAAACAGAACCATTTCCAGACTTTTTAAAACACATTTTACAAACCTCCTTCTACTTTATCAAGTGCTCTCAGTCTGCAGCATTCTCCTTCTCCTAGAAAAAGAGAAGGAATTCTCCTTTTCCCTTCCTCCTTTATACTTTCCCATGAAGCCTTTCACCAGTTAAGTTATCCCCTATAAACCCAATTTTGGAAAAGAAGATGCTGGTGTTCTGGACTCAGGAGAAAAACTAAGACCAATGAAAATAAAGATGTCAATAGGCTAGAGGACATAGAATATAGCCACAGGGCAGTGAGAAATGATTTTTAAAGAGCTGCAGTGGAGACTAGGGAGAAAAATCAGCATGAGGGGATGTATGAATTAAATAAAGATCAATAACAGAAATACCAAATAAAGACAAGCTTCCAGCAGCAGCTCCCCAGTGATTTTGGCATGTGAGCCCTCCTGCTCTACCCCAGTCATAATCTGAAGACAGGTGCTCAAGCTGTGGGGGATGATCCATGCTGCCTCATTCCTCAGCCTTTTCTCAGCTCCCTCTGATTAGTGGCATTTTCTGGCTCCTGCAGGCCCCTGCGATACCTCCCACAGTCCTGTGGCCCCACTCCTGCTTGCGAGGACTCTGCCCCTCAGCAAGAGCTGCTGCTCTTCATTTACTGCAGAAGCTGTCTTGAGGAAAGCTCTGAAGGATGTCTGATGACCTTCCACTCCTTGTGTACTAGAAATACATTTACTTTCCAACATAACTACCACTCTTGCCAAACACCTTTGCTTCTCCTTGGCTAACTTGGAGGAGCTATTTTTTTTTTCAGATCCTTTCTTTAAAAACCTCCTTTCCGTCCATTTGGGATTTTGTCATCCTCTCCAAAAAGGCAACGGGGCCTCAGATCATTCACTCTCTCTGCCTGCACTCCCTGTTTGCTGTGTGGGACAGCACTTTTGGTCTCTTTAAGAGGCACCCAGTTTTGTCACCCTCTTGCACAGTTCCCTTCTGTCTCCTGGGACATTTCACATTAAGCTGGCAGGACAGCTCTTATAAGCTCTGCCTGGATTTTCCTTTTGTGACTTTACTGGGAAAGAGAGAAATGTTTAAGTATAGAACTGGAATTAAAACAAATTAAGCTTTAGCTCAATGCTTGCAGTTTAGACAGCCTTATAAAAGAGCTTGTAACATGTCCCAGATTTCTTGAAAATATGAGCCCTGGAAGTTCTCTCCTTTCGGAGGGCAAAAATAAGGACACCTAAATAACTATTTAAATTTTAAAAAGTTAACTTAAATGTAAGGAAAAGATTAGTTTTTGTTTTCTTAGTAACATACTGGATCCAGAAGACTGTTTTACTGCGGCAGACAGTATGAAAAGCCCTTTAACAATCTCAGATAAACTCAGGCTTCCCCTCCAGCCATCGTACCCATGCTTTTGTTTATACATCTAAGCTTTGACTGCAGTAACTAACCCAGTGAAGAGTCTCCATGGAGACTGAAAATTCATTTTAAACACCCATGACTTTCAGAATACGAATCTCTCAACAGATATTGTATGAATTTTCAGCTAGAGGCAACATTTCCTGATCATTCTTGATTACTTTTGTATTTTCTTTAATCTACTCACATAAATACACACATAGACAACAAAACTCTGTGAAGATTATAAAAAAATGAAAAAGCGTTTATATTTAAGGTGCACTACCAATATTGATTTTCTTTGATCTATGAAGGAAAAGTCTTTAAATCTGCTTAGAAATAGAACTTTAACTGCTATGTAAAGTGTTGAGCATTTGTGGTTTAAAAGCTCAGAAAAACATAGATTATAAGTGCTGTACTAAATAAGGAGAGAGGCTAAGATGGCTAATTTCAATTTGTGCATCTAAAAATATAATACAAAAGTGGTATTTATTATTTCTCCCAACTTTTCCACAGCTTACACACATGGAATTTTAATCTATGACTCTCTCTTGCTCTCTTTTTTTTTTCATTGCAGATGCAGGTTTCTTGTGAGTCACTTGTCACTAGGTCTTAATGATGTGTTTTCTCATTCTCTCCCAGCAACCAAAACTGAAAGGACTGATATTAAATATTAGATCAAAGGAAGGTTTGCATCGCCATCATTTCTGGCTGGCTCATATTTTGTTCTCTCCTTTTCTCCCAGAGGCTGTAACACTCAGTTCTATTATCTCCTTGTTTGTGGCAAGGGAGATGTAATATGCAGGTTGTAATATGCCTAGCAGCAGAAACTGCTAGAGTCCTGTTCTTTCTTCAGAATTGCTTTGAAACAGAATTTATTTGGGGTTTTTTTTTGTTTTTGTTTTTGCTTTCTTTAGTACACTTTGCCTCTGCTAATGTATATACATTGCTAAGTGTGAATTTCATGTGTTCAAGTAATATGGTTTTCCTATGGAGTTTTGCCCTCCAGGAACAACGGGAAAAACAATCACCTCACATAACAGATGCTATTTTTGTTGTTTAGTGTACATTTGGAAGGCACAATTTAAAATGTAGATATGGAAAAACTGGGGACGTCATGCAGATTTGTCTCTGTCAAACTGGGCCTGAAAACAGTTTTGTCAGTATTATGGTTTTCCAAGAGAGCGATTCCCTATCAATTGTTTTTTAATTGATATAACACTTTCTTTTCACTTGCTGTGAAGAAAGCACTCTAAATAGAGATTTATATTGCAAGTGACAGGAGGTAATTCAGAATAAAATACATTGATTTATTCTTCCCCTTGGAGTATGTTCCTCTTATGATGTGAACTCATGGCAGAGCATGTTTGCTACAAGTAGAGGGGAGTGGAGAGCTTATGAAAGCCTTCCCTGCTGTGAACATTGGACAGCTACAACTCTTCTCGTGATTTCATGTGTGAAACAAATTTTAGATGCATTTTTTAAAATCCCAATGGTTGCAAGAATGGAGTGAGGTCCCTATTGTACCTGGTAGAGTTAGAGGTGACCTGACACATAGCAGCATCTGCTTCTCCACATTTTGCTTGGTGTTTCCAGGAGTTATGGCACAGACCCAGTGCCTTCTAATTCCCTGTCCCCAACTCTACTGAAACCATAATTCACAATCTCTTGCTGAAGCACTAATATATAGATGAAATACTTGTCATATGTGATCACTGAGCTGTCACTGCCTGACCCCTTACAATGAACATCCCTAAATTGCTGAGGCTATCTATGCTGGGTTTTGTCACTGGGAGAACTGCAGTGACTTTGCACGATGAATTTGTATTTAAAGTCTATAGTGCACAAACTAAGTACTACACAGTGATATCCGAGTTTGGGTGGAGCAAATCAGCTTAAGTATTGGAAAGTGTTATCCCAGAATCTTTCTGGGGCACCTCAGCTAGCTTGCATCTTTCTGTGCAGCATTGCATTATACAGCAAAGGCAACAGCAACATACTCAGCCACTGAGCTGATTGTCAGTTGTTTGGTGGCCAGCACAGAGGAGGATTAATGCAGAAAGACAGTCCCTCCTGACCTCCAAGGCTCACTGTTTTCACTGCCATTTTGTCCTGGTTTCAGCTGGGATAGAGTTAATTTTCTTCCTAGCAGCTGGTATAGTGCTGTGTTTTGGATTTAGTACAAGAATAACGTTGATAACACACTGATGTTTTTAGTTGCTGCTAAGTAGTGCTTTTCAGCTTCTCATGTTCTGCCAGTGAGGAGGCTGGGGAGTGCACAACAAGCCAGGAGAAGACACAGCCAGGACAGCTGACCTCACTGGCCAAAAGGATATTCCATACCATAGGATGTCATGCTCAACATATAAACTGCGTGGGACTGGCGAGGGAGTGGCAATTACTGCTCAGGGATGGGATGGGCATCAGTCAGCAATTGCATTATGCACCACTTGTTTTGTATATTCTTTGATGGCTATTATTGTTATTGTTATTGTTATTATTTTCTCTTCCTTTGCTGTCCAATTAAACCATCTTAATCTCAACCCATGAGGTTTACTTTTTTTTTTCTGGTTCTCTTCCCCATCCCACTGAGGGGGGAGGAGTGAGTGAGTGGCTGCATTGTGCTTAGTTGCCTGCTGGGGTTAAACCACAACACAGTTCTGCAAGCATATCACATGATGTCTGGAGAAATTAGATGCTGTTGAAATATGTTTTCTGCTAAAGCCTATTTAATAAACACACAAACCCTTGGCCCAAATAGAAGGCAGGCTTTTCTGTCCTACTTATTCTCCAGAAAGAGGAGGGCCCTTATGCCTCTTGCATTGTGGGTTACATGAGTGAGCAGTGGGTAGAAGTAGAACCTCTCATTTGGATTAACAAGGTATTTTTCCTTCTTCTTCCTTATTATGTAATAGCTTTATATTCACAAACCTAGAAATTCAGAATTTCTTTGTCTTTTACATGCTGTCACCCAACACTAAGGGGACAGACATGTTCTTTCAGGGATCCTTGGCAGAATGATTACGGCATTAAACTGTAGTTACAATTAAAGCTTTATTTTCTTAACAGAATTTTATGATTAGTATAGCACAGAATTTATGATTAGAATGGCACAGGATTTCTACAAGCAGAATCAATGTAGTTCAATCTATAAGTAGCATAATACAGAATTTATATTACACCTTAACTTACGATTTCTAATCACTTAGACCTTAGTTTAACGTATGATTTCTAATCACTTAGACCCTCTGCAGACGGGGTCAGCTCTTAATACTGTATCAATATAACAATCATAATCTAGACTCAAGAATTACGTAAAAGAAAATGAGTCAGTCAGTCCTCGGAGGACACAGACAATGGTGGAGGCATCCCTGGCCACCGGAGGGGTCCCAGATCTCACTCTCCATAAGGAACACCTCCAGTCCAGGTTCCCCATTTAGGACTTGTAGCTGCTTGATTTTATAGACAGTACTCTGGGTGCTGTTACGTTTCCCCGTTCTGTGACAGGGCCATCACCACCTGATTGGCCAGATGCCTGGGACTTTCAAGGCTGGTGAGGAAGGGAGTAATCATCCTGGCACCCAGGCATCTTGACATCTGTAGGGATGGGAGGAAGAAATCTGGTTTGTCTGCTTGGTTCACAAGACTTTCAGGGCTTGATAATGAGGGGAAAAGGAATGAATATGTGATCAGCTAGGTCACTGAGAATGGCCATTTGCCTTATAAAATGGCATTAGTTATGCTAACCATATTGCCAAGGGTTGGGAGCAGGCAGTACCGGTCACACCTGCATATGACAAAAATAGACTTCCTGATGTAAACTCCTTCTTGAGGCTGTAGCTTTGGAATTTTTGTATCAGACACAGCTAGGTCGTAATGCTTTTACAGGTTTGCTGGATTTGTACCAGACATAGTCTGTTCAGCAAATAGCTGTGTCCTGGGCTTCCAAAGAAGCTGAAATACACAGTTCTTCAAGTACTACGCAATCTGGTCTGGTGGCCAGCTGGAATCTACAACCGTAATAGTTTTAAGATCTGTTTTAAGTCACTGTTCATGACCTCCTTGAAACTAGAATTTCCAAAAGTTTCATTGTTCATGCCCTGATGTTTTCTGTGTGGATTTGACAGTGGTTTAAACAACAAATGGGACTGAAAAAACTAGACTTTTTTAAAAATTGAAAACATTCATTATTAAGCATTCACTATGAATGATCAAGGCCTTGCAATATTCTGATGAAAGACACTCTAAAGGTTGCTTGATTTGCAGGTCAGACCTAAATAACACTAAGTTATATTTTTAATATAACCACTATTATTGGGTTACGTTGCCATGTCACTTTGCAGTTTGTGTTTCCATATAAGAACATTGAAAGCACTTTTCCTGCTTGATCAGAAGGCTGAATTCCAATAAAACTTGTACTCACCCATGTACAGCCTGTATCTCACATAGCTATCATCCTTTTAAAACTACCAATGCTTGATACTCTAAACAAAACGTGTTGAAATCAGATGCAGAGGAAAGGAGGAATCAAAAGCAGAGGAGCTAGCAGGAGAAAGGAAGCAGCCCAAGGGGAGCAGAGGTGAGGAAGTTAATGAGAGAGAGAGGGAACTCAGTTAAACTTCTTCAGACTGCCCACAAGGCTGTACACTGCTTTGCTGCTGACTCTCACAGACTCGATTTTGTTGGCTTTTTGAACGAATAACCCCCAGGCTGCACGAATAAAACTTCAGCCTTTAGTGCTACTGACATATATTCCAGTCCACAGAAGATAAAAGCTAATCTGAAATTCCCCAAAGGAAGATCCTTCAGCAAATCTTAAGGTTTGAGTTTGGTGCAGGGGCCATAATATTCCTCTGAAGTTAAGAATAACAGATTTGGAGTATTAGAGTATGGAGGAAAGTAAATCTGCAACTTGAGCTGAAAGTGGGAACTGTTTAGGGACCTTACTGAGTCACTGATAACACTCACATGTTGTTGGTTGGCAGCAGAGCTTTCATCTGGGAATGCTGAGTGACAGTTTAACTTTGTCAACATGCACAGTTACAGGTAGATAAAAAGTGTACATTACTTGATGTTCAGCCAATAAAAACTACCATTGCCACAAGATTTTATGACATTTATTAATGACAAAAATAAGTATTATGAGTTGATGACAACATGCTAGGTTTTGTTTCTTTTGCTGCTGGCTGGGTCTCTCTATGAAATAAAGAGACAGACTAGACTAAATATTGGAATCAGTCTTTCATATACCTCCTTTAGGATGCAGTTATATTACCATGCTTAAGTTTGTTTATCTTCTTAATAAACTCCAGCAGCTCACTACTGGCCTCTCAGAGGCATTTTCCACTGTAACATTTTGAAAAATAAAAGCGCTGTCATATGAAAAAACAGACAAAACTGAAAATCTCATTAAGAGCATCTTAGGTTAGTCTAATTAATGGATAGCAGTTCAGCACAGCAGCATTTAGATGCTAATCTGATCATCTGGTTTTATTTCATCTACCTCAGTGCAACCCTCAGTGACCGTATCTGAAGAGCAGGATCTGGTACAGAACAGAAGACACCTCCTTTATTGAACAACAGTTCTCTGAATGGCTGAGTATCCATACTGCCTCATCAGCCATGCAATGAAACTCCACTGTGAAATTTCCAGTCCAACAAAGCGAGTGTATGTTCACATTGTCACATCTACACTATTAATATTAATTATTGATGTTCAATTCAGTTACTAGCTGAGGGATAGCAGGCTACAAAATAGGTATGTTCTGTTTCTTGATGTGTGACCATAAAGACCAACGGGAAGAAACTCATGAACTAGATGACAATTCTGCCACATATGCTCCTGGGAATTAGAACTGAAGGATGGGGATAGTTAAGCCAGACCTCTATTCTTACCAGATGTAGATACTAGGCAGGCATGAGTTGCTAGTTTCTCATGTTTTCCCAAACAAAAGATTTTAGTGGTTTCATACCAGACAGGACTGCCACATTTTTATGAGTCAGGAAAAAGGGCCTAGGAAAGGAACAATGCAGCCTTCGGTGGTGGGTTGACCCTGGCTGAATGCCAGGTGCCCACCAAAGCCACACTAGCACTCCCCTTCTTAGCTGGACAGGGGAGAGAAAATATAATGAAAGGCTCAGGGGTTGAGATAAGGGCAGGGAGAGATCACTCACCAATTATCTTTCATCATGGGCAAAACAGACTCGACTTGGAGAAATTAGTTTCAGTTATTCAAATCAGAGTAGGATGATGACAAATAAAACCAAATCTTAAAAACACCTTCCCCGTACCCCTCCCTTCTTCCCGGGCTCAACTGCACTCCCAATTCTCTCTACCTCCCTCCCCCGAGCAGCACAGGAGACAGGGAATGGGTGTTGTGGTCAGTTCATCACACGTTGTCTCTGCCATTCCTTCCTCCTCAGAAGCAGCACTCCTCACAGTCTTCCCCTGCTCCAGTGGGGGGTCCCTCCCATAGGAGACAGTCCTTCACAAACTTCTCCAACATGAATCCTTCCATCGGGCTACAGTTCTCCACAAACTGCTTCAGCATGGGTCCCTTCCACAGGCTGCAGTCCCTCAGGCACAGACTGCTCCAGTGTGGGTCCCCCATGGGGTCAGAAGTCCTGCCAGAAAACCTTCTCCAGCGTGGTCTCTTCTCTCCACAGGGTGGCAGGTCCTGCCAGGAGCCTGCTCCAGCACGGGCTTCCCACGGTGTCACAGCCTCTTTTGGGCATTCACCTGCTCTGGCGTAGGGTCCTCCACGGGCTGCAGGTGCATATCTGCTCCACCGTGGACCTCCATGTGCTGCAGGGGGACAGCCTGCCTCACCATGGTCTTCCCCATGGGCTGCAAGGGAATCTCTGCTCCGTCGCCTGGAGCACCTCCTCCCCCTCCTTCTTCACTGACCTTAGTGTCTGCAGGGCTGTTCTCTCACATGTTCTCACTCCTCTCTCCAGCGACAATTACCCAGTCTTTTTCCCCCTTCTTAAATATATTATCCCAGAGGTGCTACCACTGTCGCTGATGGGCTCGGCCTTGGCCAGGGGCAGGTCCATCTTGGAGCCAGCTGGCATTGCCTCTGTCAGACATAGGGGAGCCTTCTAGCAGCTTCTCACAGAAGCCACCCCTGTAGTCCCCCTGCTACCAAAACCTTGCCATGAAAATCCAACACACCCTCCTTACTACTGCCCAGCTCTAACAAGAAGAGAAAAAAATAATCCCCAGAACTGCAGCCCTTATCTGTAGGGGTGGGAGCTGTAGAAGAAATGAAGCCACACTCATGATGTAGTTACCAGTTGTTGTGGTTTCAGCCCAGCTGGTAACAAAGCACCACACAGCTGCTCACTCACTCCCCCCCCCCTCTGGCCATGGTGGGATGAGGAGAAGATATAAAGGCAGGCTCGTGGGTCGAGA
>VYZV01000106.1:13533-71664 GCA_013401275.1 Pandion haliaetus
TTTTCCCTGCCTGAAGCTAAATGTTTGATGGGAAGCATCTCGGGCTCAGTAATTTTAAGGTCTTCTAAAACCTTTTAACTACTAAAATGTTAGAGAAAAATGTTTAAGAAAAGTATTTTAGAGCTCTGCAATAAATTAGTTTGGGACTTATTACAACAACCCCATTAAAAAGTTTCTATTAAATATACAAGAATAAAAATAAATTAAAAAAAAAACCAACAAAGTTTAGTTAAGTAAAAGCTTTCATTTCCACCCTCTATCTGCTTTTCCGTTGAGCTGCATGAACTCTTTTACAGAAGGAAAAATCGCCTTGGTTGTCTTAGATAGCATTACTGTCTCTTAACTGCTTTAGACTGCATGGAGAATTGTTAAAAACAGTCTGCACTTGCTGGTGTTTGAGGCCAAATTCACTTTCTCTAAAAACTTTTTCAGTGGAATAGAAATAAGTTTTCTAGTTTGTTTACATACTTTCTGGCTTCTTTTAGATTAGTATAACCCAAATTCTCATAAGCTGCTCCAAAGTGTAATGAACTTTTGCCTTGTGGTTTTAGTTTAATCCACATTTTTTGTTATATTTCAGAAATGCGGCTATTTAACCTGAGGATAGACTTGAGGTAGATGATGACAGGAAATAACGAGAGAGGAAAAATTGCATGGAGAAGAAAATGATTAATAGGAGTGATGCCAAGTATTTGATTTGATCTCAGTATTTAATGGTACTTAATGCAGATGATAATGTTGCATATTCATCTACTTCCATTTTGGGCGTAGAGAAAACTAGGACCATGCTGGAATATAATCCAGGGAGTCTAATCATACTAAGAACTGTGACAAATACTTTTCTCCTCTCCTTTAAGACACAAATGTCTAAACTCAAGTAGGAGATGTTCATGCCACAAGATCATGTAGAGATCAGCCAACTGGCCTGTGTCAAAACCATGTAAAGAAATACAGCAGTAATAAAAGCTAAATCAGTGAATATGGACTTCATGACAGTGTCACAATAGAGGAATACTTGAGATATCTTGCCTGGAGTTGGGCTCTTGTAGTCAAGTACTCTGCAAGAAGAGTTCACTGAGGTTGATACAGGTCTAGTTCTATCATAGCATTTTGGACTAAGAAGCAGTAGTTCTTACAAGGGACTCTGGTAAGATGACATCAAGGCGCTGTAAGGGTGAAATTGAGATACTTAATATGAATGCCAAAACGCTTCAGGATGGAGAGAGACTGATGTTCTGAACTGTTTATTTTGGAGAAGAATTTTTAAAAAATCAAAACAATGACTTAGAAAAGATAGGTTGAGCACTCCTGTTATCTGTAAGGAGTTGTTCAGTAAACCTATTAAGAATTAACATTCCTTTAAAAAGATACTTTAAAACAAAAATACAAAGTTGTGGATTTTATTTACCATTAGGTGTCTTTGAGGCCAGGAACTTGCCATAGGTAAAAGCTCTCTAGGATATCTGTGTATATATTGAGAATATCCAGAGCTGAGAACACAGATTTAGGAAAACTGTGGCCTTCAATTTGAGCAATTGAACTCATGTTACTACCAATGGTTAAAATGAGAGATATTCTCTTTTTGCTGCCAGTTAACCATATCTACCTGATTGTTTACTTATATTCATACTGGGAAGTTAGATTATATCCAGGAACTGAAGTTCTTATTCTCCATACCATGTCTTGTGTTTGGAACGAAGTTTACTCCAGATACAGAATCATTTTGAGGAAAAAGACTTGTTCTGAATCATGTGTTGACCACTTATTTCTGTGTGCGAGTTCTTCACCTGAAATCAGCATTGGTGGCTTTCCCCAGGGCTGGCAGGATACGTAGGCAGGAAGGAAAAGTCAATCCTCTGCTTTTGTGTCACATATCAGCCTCTAAATTTTTGAGGTCAGAGGAACCTTTTGTTGTGGCTAGGCGATTTTAGTCGGCTTTGCAGAATTTTTTGTGTGTTCTTGCTCTTGGTTAGAGGATGCTGAACAGCATATCTTGCTGATTGTAATCCAATGTATCATCTGTGTTTCTGTTTAAACTGACAATTATTCCAAATTAGGGGAGAGAAAGGGAATGAGGATTTTGGTAATTTATGTGCAATTAAAGTGAGGCAAAAAGTATGTTAAGATTGCTATGGAAAATGAGTCACTTCTAGCAATGGAGCCTACTACTCTGACGAACGGGGTCCTTTTTGCAATAGGGTGGAATTCACAGAAAAGTAAGAAAAGCTTGGAATATAATGGCTGAAATAAGGTAGTGTGAAGCTTCTGGAAACTCATACTAAGATTTTATTCCTATTTTTAAAATTTTAACCAAAAAAAACCCTTGCTCAATGGAATGTATAGTAGTAACCTTAGACCTTGAAGCTATCATTTCCTAAATATAAAATACTTCGTATCAGTAAAGAGAACTTGTGTTCACTGTCTGAAGTACTTGTGCTGAGTTCATTCAAAGAGCAAAGGATCATTTGGCTAAGAGATCTGACCAAGCTCAACTTTTTTTGTATGTACTTCCCATAAAATTGCGTAGGTATTGAGCACCTGTTAGTACTCAGCTGAGTAGGTAAGATTTGTTTAAAATACAAGTTTGTTTTACTATTTGAGACCTTTATATTGAGGTCATCATTACTGTGGAATCTGAACATCTCACCATATTTCTGTACTTTGGTTGATATTATACATACACATGCCAGAAACCGATGGCAGAAATGTTCCAGTTAGATTTGAGTTTATGAATGGGAAAGCCTGAAATAATGTGTTTTAACTTACAATATTTTTTTTTAAAAAAAAAGATACTTAAGGAAAGCAACATGTATTTGATTTATAGTTGGGTTGAATTCATTCTGTAGCTAAGCTTGCTCACCGAGCAAAGAAATACTTTGCCCTAATTTTAAAAAGATAATGTTATCTGGCTAAGGTAAATATTACAAGAGTGATGTGAAAATGTTCATAAATACCCCTTAGCTTAATTTTTTTGAAGTTTATGGACATTTTATGAGCACATGTGACTTGTAGCACATGCAATGAAAATAATTGTGAAGCTTGTCTTGTTGTAAATGGTATCCAGTCGTTGTCAATTTTAATATCAGCCGTTGGACCTGTTTTCAGTTTTGGACAGGTTGCTGTTGAAGAGCTAGATGCTCTTCATCAGTTTCAGCGCTAGCAGTTGAGAGATCTCTGTACCAAATTGCACCATTACTAACAATATTGAGGTTTGGGGGATTTTAGAGATGTTATCTACTTTAAAAGTGCAAAAAGTGAAGTATGTTCATCAAGTGCTTGTTTACTTATATTCTACTACTGGTACAGAAGTCACTGGAGTACTTCTTTAGACTATGAGGGTTGTCTGGGGCTGTCTCTTCTCTGTATGTCCTAGAATATCCAACCTGAGGTGCCTAGAGAGGGGAAGGGTAACTTCAACCACTGTCCAGTTCTGTCTTATCACCTGTGGTTACTGGTTAGAACATAGTCTTTGAATTTGCTTGCTAATGTAGTGTAGTCTTTTGTAAATAATTGCACATAGTTTCAAATGTGATCCTCTGTGCTAGACCAGAAGTGTAGCTTTCAAGAAGGAAATTTTCACCTTTGCTTGCTAGGGACTTAGCCCAACCCAGCTTTGGCTTTACACTTTAAAAATTTGAGTCAGCGATATCTGTCAGTAACAAACATAGCGGTTGCATCTACACGTGAAGCACATTACTGAAAGCTACGTATCTGTAAGTAATTTCCTAAGAGATCCTAAAGAGGTAGATGAAAATCTTCCCAGTTAAGATGTTGGTATGTCTCTTCAGATTCAGAGATGTCCGAGGCACCAGCTGCTGAGCACATGCTGTCAAGGAGTGCTCTGGCTGCTTCAAGGTACATGCACCTAAAGGCCTGTCCTCCTGCTTGGTAATCTGAGGAGCAGGAGGAGTGGAATGGAAAGCAGCTGCACCACAGCCACAAAAGGAGAGCTCTGCTCCTTTGTAACGCTGACCCAACATGAGTTTTCCTACAGTCTGGTATAACCTATTGTCAGGAATACCTTTAGTATCATCTAATCCAGAACATAGGATGTATTCTGAGGATAAGCAAGCAAATGTTTATGGCCCACTTCACAGCTGAAAAAGCTGGAAACTGGTTCTGTTACATTATTCATAAGGCTGCTACTGTGTGACGCTTGGTTACATTTACTCCTTAACACTTTTTAGTATCCTTGTCCACTATAGTCCCATGGCCTTGTATCATGCAAGAAGTGCATTGTTTGCCTCTAGTTCGGAGCACGGGGTTATATTGCCCTTTTCAGGGTTTTAAAGCCAATTTTGCAAGTGGTGCTGCCCTGAATAAGAAGCTGTGGTTTCTGCGTTGTCCATTTTGATACTACAGGCAGGTTCTGGGACTTGTTCTCTGGAGGACTTGCATACAGAGGACTGTATTTGAAGTACGCCAGGGACATTTTTGCTAAATCCTGAATATCTTATATTGTCTATCAGTGAAAGAATTTAAGCCAGCTAAATTGCCCTGACAAGTGATTGCTAGCGGCCAGAAATCGGAAGGGAGGTATTTCATCCTACTAAAGAATTTTAAGTGGTGCATCATAAATGTAGTCTAGCTAGAGAAGCCGATCCTGTGTAGGTGAAAGGGAGTATATAGCTGCAGCACTGGTGATCGTTGTGGTGCTAATCTGAATGAAAAATGGCTGAAATATGTACCTTTGCCAGAAGTAGTGCCTTCTTGCTATTCTTAGGCACTTGAATCTATCTCAAAAAACAAATCTTTTCCCTCTATCTTTTAATTCTTCCTTTCTAAATAAAAGGATAATTCAGTAGAAAAATGTATTTAGATTGCATCAGGGGTATGTGTAACAGTCTGAATTGATGCTGAATAAGCTAATTAAATTATTTTATTTCCTAATATTGAGTGGTTTACTTTGCAAGCAATAACTTCTATAGCTAAAGGAAATAGAAGAACTTACCATTTGATACCATGACATTGCACATCTTCCTACCTTCTCTGAAGACTACAGATTTTCCCTTCTTTGTTCTTTCTCTGTATCTCACTGATTCTTGAACATTGAGGGGGTTTAGAGGAAGCTTGGGATTAGCAACAGCAAATACTGTAGCAGCTAGGGCATTCCCCTTAAAGAGGGGAGAGCGGACTCAAGCTGCCTCAGGTTGAGGAGGGCTTTGAGCCACTGCCTGAAGGACTCTGTTGAGATGCAAGAGCCACTATCTCTTGCTTCCTTCTAGTAGATGCCTATCTGCAAAAGAGTCCTTTGCCAATACTTTCTTTGGCTGGATCAAGGTGGTTTCCTGATCAGGAACACTGAGGCACCTTATAGATGAGAGAGAAGCAGACCTCTTCTTAAAACCTTCACTTAGAGCTGCCTGTTTCTCTCCATTTTTTGTACGGAGTTGGGAAACTCTTCTGACTTGACATGGTATGATTTATTAGCCTGGGTCAGGTCCCTACATTAAGTGTTGCAGCCTTTGAGTTAGTGTCTAAATTGTGATCTGAAATGTCTCAAAAATGTCTTCGTGCACAACATGTAAACATAGTTATCTGCCTTCTGGAGACAGAATGTTGTTAAGTTTTGCCAAAAAGCTTTGTAATCTGTACTTATCACTTGCCACTAGTGACTTTCAGAGGCTATAGTGCCTTCTATATTAATGGATTTCCACAAGAAAAGCAAAGAAAAATCATTTAATCCTGGGACAACCACTCTGATAGGAGATGACTTAATTGGGTTTGACACTTTTTTTTGTAAAAGCCAAAACAGTACTTATTATTCATGCATTACTTCAGTAATATAAAAATACTCTGATTTTAAGTAAATAGTTACTAGGTACACACATTATAAAAATTTCCTACGAAACATGAATTGCTATACTTTTATTTTTCTGATATTTCTACTTCTTCTTCCTGAGATTAATTTCCAACAAAGTAAAAGAAACCATCTTTAGCTCATATGACAGCTAATGTGTAACTCAGTTCTATCATGATTTTAAAAGGGAAAAAAAAAAGGTAGTGAGGTGACTGGAAAATCTTAATTTCTTAGTTTTGAGGAAATCCTGTTTTCTTTACTACATTAGTGAATATTGTAAAATGAGTATTGACAGTAATTATATTATCAGGTCTGGACCCCATGCACTACAGATGAGCAGAGTTATTTGCCCTAATTTTTATAGGCCTGGTCCAATGACATAGAATGGCATTAATCTTCTTTGTAATTAAGTAATTTAAATCTTACACCATTCATTTAAATATATGTTGTGTTTAGCAACTTGTACACTTTTATAGAGACATTTTTTCATCTAAAAAGACTTTGTTATCATAGAATATGGGGTGGAGAAGAAGAGGACAGCACTTGGTGTATCAAGATGCATATACAAAATAAGCTACAACTCTTAAGACTGTAAACGGTAATGGAAAGAAAAATATTACATAAATCTATTATATCTATAAGTCAGGTGGATGAAGCTTTCATGATAGCTAGCAAATCATCCAGAACCCAGATTACAGTGGTAATAGTGGATATGAATTGGACAGCTGTTAAGAAAACAAGAATATTTTCCAGTAATTTTTTTAGTGTATTTGCTGTTGACAACTTTTTGCTATATAAAGTGGAGGAGCCATCTATAGGAGAAAGTCTATGTGATTCAAAATAGGGAAGTTACTGAAAACATGGAAGTTGAAGAAAGTTTGGGTAAATGTGACTTAAGTGAGAGTTTATGCTCGCTAGTAACAAAAGGAGGGAAGAATGCTGAAGTAAAAACAATGGATTTTATAAAAGAAGGCTACAGTAAACACAGAACAGGTAGATAAGATCTCTAGTCAAGCCTCAAGGGGAAAAAGGAATTAAGGAGAAGTGATGCTTTGTCAGAGGTAACACTAAAGCACAAACAATGCTAATGTAGAGATTTAGACTTTAATTAAACTGTAAATTCTTCATTGACCTCTGACACTTTCAGTTTGCTGAGGAACCGAATAAAAGACTTTGTATGAGAAAGGGACAAAGTTGGGTAGGGAGCAGGGAATGGCAGCACCCAGATTAACTGTATCTTATTTTTAAGCAAGAGGTATCAAGTTAGTATGCACATGCACATACAGTAAAAGCCGAAGAAAGCGTTTATCATTTATAAGCCTTTCCTCCAATGACAGGAAAATGATACTGAGGTTCTGAAGCTTTTACTCTATTCTTTGTGCAAGTTTTTGCTAAGAAGTCAGCTATGTATAGATGGCTAGCACAGTGCTAATGCTGAAACATCATTCTGCCATCTGTCTGTGTATGCAAATTAGTTGTTTCTGAAAATTAAATAATATTACGAAATGTAAAAAAATGTCACCAAGTCTGTGGCCAATTTATGGAATACCATAGATTACCATAGATAGATTTGAATTTGAAAAAGTTAAATACATATATTTGGGAGTTACTTTTAATATTAAAAATATTTAGATGTTCCCTAAGTTCTCACTGTAAAAACTTGGTTTCTGAGATCTTTTCTTTTGCTGTTCATACTCTTGACAATCTGACTGGTAATGTTTCAGCCCAGTAAATACCTGCTTTGGTTGGAAATACCAGAAGTTTATTTTTAAATGATGTGCTGTGTTATTCTGACCTATCTGCAATAAAACCAGAAACCAGCAATTGTTTATGCTTAATTTAGAGTGATAACGTGTGTACTATGCCATTTAGAGAATCAAGCTTTATATATTTAATCAATAATTTGTACAGAATATGATACCATATGTAGGTAAAATGTAACTAATGTATAATGCTTTATTTTAGGCAAACATAACTGCCTGTTTCTGCAGGAAGAATTATTACTGGCATAAAGTCAACAGCATATTCAAGGATGATTTTTCCTAGTTTAATTTAGCCTGTGCTGGCATAAATACTCAGTTATAATACAAACTTCTTCAGGCAGCTGTCAAATCATTTTAGTTACCAAACAAATAAGATTTTATCTATGTTATAAAATAGGAATTATGCTACAACTGGGGTAGCTGAATGAAAGATCCAGTAATAGTACCTTCATCTCTAGATTCTGCTCTCTTCCATGCAACTCTTGGGGAGCATGGTGGTTTGTTCTGTAATACAGGCAGTTGAGGGGGGCGTAAAATGCCAATTAGAGAAGGCAGTGATGTTTTTGAGCCTGAATGTGGATTTCACTGTGGTAGGTCCATGTGAGAAAGCCAGAGTATAGTATAAAAACAGTGAAAGGTCACTGTGTACTTTTTTTCCCTAACCATTATTTAGAGCATATTTCAGATGCTCTTCTCATCTCAAGGCTCTGAAATAAATTTTCTTTTTTTGTTTTTTTTTTTTGGTTCATTTCATGACAGTTATGTCAGTTGCTTTAGCTGGTTCCCATCATTTGAACCAAAGGATCAAAGTACTTGTATCCTCCGGGACAAGTATAAATAAAAAGAATTGAAATATTCTTAGAAAATAATCTTGTCATACTGGGAATCATTTGCTAACTTAGCTTTTCCAAAAGATGAAACTAAGTGAGAAGAAGCTGGTGCCAACTCAGCCTTCTGAGTAACTCTGAAATATTGCTAAAGTAAATTATTCTTAGCAAAACAAAACTACTTCAAGAATATTACATGTATTATATGTGTGACATATTACACATAGTCCAGCTCTTTCAGGAGATCAAAGTATTAAGAATACGATTTCATTAGTATGTTTTAGGAAGCTCAACATCTTAAGCATGATCTGTGTAAAATTCATATGGCTTATAGCCAGGCAAGATGGATATGCCTTAACTGTGTTGACATCAAGCTGTGATCACTGTAGGAAAAAAAAACTTGCAACTAATAAAGAAGAGTGGCACTTTCATTAAGTTTCATTTTAACCCAATTTTTTCTTGGAATTAATTTTAACTCAAAGTTTCTGTTTTAGATGACGGAAATCTCAGCTTTCTCCACACGAATATTTCCTGCTTTTTGTTCTGTTAAATGTTAAACTCTGTAACACCGATTAAATCTACCATAAATTAAGTATAAGTAAATGTTTAATCTTTCTGTGAACTTTGAATAGTATACTAGTGGTTTCTCTTTTTCTTTGAATTAGATGGAGAGCAGAAGACTCAAGTGATGATTCATGGAATTGAGCCAATGCTGGAAACACCCATACAGTGGCTAAGCGAACATATGAGCTATCCAGATAATTTTCTCCACATTAGTATCATTCCCCGACCTACTGATTGAAATTCAGCTATATTGGTATGAGGATCATTCTCAAGCTGGAATTATAAGGGCATGTCAACTTCTTGCTTCTGTCAGTCTTGACAGAGGCAGCCTGACCAGAAAAAAACAACCAACAAAAAACCGAAACAAAACAAGAAGTCCTCACTGCTGCAAGCCAAACAGGAAGAGAGATCTTATCGTCAGATAAGGGCAATTGGGCTGATCTTATTTTGCATCACCGCTGCTTTTCTTCACCACTGTAATTAAATCAGTTGCGATATGAAAGAATTTACGGGACTTCTGCAAGTTTGCTGTTGTCTTGTAAAATATAATGAAGCTGAAACTGTCAGCCGAAGAGCAAATGGAAATATGCCACTTGATTGTATTTCTGATTAACAAATAAACAGGGCTGTTTCCTAAAGCGGTAGTGTTTCAACTTTGAGAGTGGAAACATTGGTTTAATTTTCTAGAAAGTTAGACACTGAGAGATTCAGTTACCAATAGCTTTTTGTAAAAGATCAAATTACTGTAAACCCATCTTTCCTTAATGAGAAGTTCATGTTTACAGTATGTGTATTGGTATGCAAATGATCTTTTAACTTTGATAACAAGCAGTGAGAGATTTTAAAGTAAACCCGTGAGCATGTTTTGTCATTTAAAAACATGCACAACTTAATAATTTACAAATACTTTTGATTTGTATGCTGTCACTGAATACTCCAGTATGTTTATTATTGAAACCAGTTTTCATAGGCTAGCAATGATGTAGGATAATTTGTCTCAGGATTTGTCATGGCATTTCTTTGTGCTCATCTAAATTTTTTTTTTCTGTAAGAATATTTTCTTAATTTAGTTTTAAAAGTTAAAAAAAAAAAGTAAACGGATGTTGCAAACAGTTGTATCCTGCTGTTTATTCCCATAGACCAGAAGACAGTTAAATCATAGAATGATGAACAGATGTATTGCTTTTTAATAATTTTGAATTTTGGAAAGCTGAGGCTTTTCCAGGCTAATACTTCCTTACATCTGAGTTTAGTTTTCTACTGTGGTCCCTGAGCAATCAGTCTGAAATTTGGAAGCTTCTAATCTCATTGCACAAATTTTTGCTTAGTTTAGCAGATGTATTTTTAGGTTACTGGATCGCTTTGGTTTCTAAATGTTTGTTACCATTGCAGCTGCTACTAGGACTCTACCATTTTTTTTGTTACACTGAATTCATCAAACTGTGTGCTGTATTGCTTTGTCTGCAGTTTGTGGCTGTTTGTGGCACAAGACTGTGTTTATAGTAGACATATTATCATATATGTCAAATATTATCAAATATAAAGAAAGCATGACATTTTTCTTTCAAAAATAGTAGCGGTTGAAGTTCCTATTCAAAGTCTTGGCTTGCAAATGTCCTGGTAACTCCCAGTGCTATTCCCATTCGTTTCTATGCTCCCTTTATGGTAGGACACTTACCTGTATCTGAAAAAGAAGAAAATGAAAATCAATCAAACAAGCAAAAACCTCTTTAACAAGCAAAAGGGGAGGGATCTCTTTGGGTGAGGGTTGAATTGAGGCTGAAAAAAGCCCTATGGGCAGAAAGAGTCAGGAGATAAATTAGTGTTTTAAATGTAAATGAGGAAATAACATTAAGGAAATGGAAGGGAAAAGGTAATAGTGAAATAAACCTATGCTGTATTCTGTGGGTCATGAAGAATTTTTAAAACAAAACAAACCATGCTGATCTGTGTTTATACAGAATTGAAATATAATATTGTTATAGTGGGATGATTTGGTTGAGTTACTCTAATTTCCAGTTCTGTTTGGAATTTTTGTTACAGTGTTGGATTGGCATTTATAAACTTTCTTAGGCAGACACATCTAAATGTTCTGGAGAATTTCAAAGTCCTGCCAATGGATAAAGCAAATATTTTTTAGAGTCTTCATATTAAAACCAAAAAAAAAAAGAAAAAAAAGAAGTCTTTTTCAGGGATAATTTTTCCATTAATCAGGATAAGGGGCAGTGCATTTAAAAAACTGTAAAGATTGCATTTCCTTTGTTTTAAGGTAAGCTGGAGTAAGTCACTGGCTATTTTAATATATTCTACACCAGCATTTTAAGTATACAGCTCTCTTCTCATGGCCCATATTTGCTAGCAAATCCAACTTTTAAGGCCTAGCATGGAACAAAGAAATAGCTTGGCTTTAAAACATATTTCCTCTTATTTTAACTATTTCAACTTTATTAAAAAATAAAACAAAGTTTGAGTCTGTCTTTATTTCCAGCTAAATAAGGATCTTTGTCATGGAGTGACAAAAACATTTAATTAATACTTAATAAGTAGGAACTTCTTAAAGAGCTGGTTGGGTGATGTATGTAAACAAAAGCACATCATCAGAAAATTGAAATGGCGTCTTTGCTTTACCTGATTTAAATAACATTTTTGTAATTTCTTTTCCTTACTGTGTGAATAACAATAGCAGCAGAAGGTGTGTTGTGGCTTAATTACTTTTCTTCACTTTGAAATGCTGTAACTTCTGGGAAAAATACATGCACACATACTCCTCTACATTTAGAATTTGATTAGTGTATCTGGTGAGCAAGTTAAACCATAGTTTAAAAAAGAGCAAAATACAGATCTTGTTGCTGTCTTCACTGTATTTCATGTTGTTTGGCAATGGCTACCTCCATTTTTGAATGTTCAGTAAAGAAAGAGTGAATTTTCCGATTATTTCTTTGATACCACTGGCTGTCACTTAGCCCACTGTCAGTCAGCAAACAAGGCGATGCTTTTTCATTAAGTCCTAGAAATCCGTTATTTTAATTTTAAATTAATTTGTGTTAATTCTTTGGGGACAAAAAAAAGGCACCTATAATCCTGGGTTTGCATTAGGTACAGCAAATGCAGAAAAGGGGGGCAGGGATTGTTTGCCTGCAGGGGCAGCGGTTCTCATGTGGAATATTGGGGGGCCGGGGTCTGAACACCCCTGTGTGGAAAAGAGAAATTCTGGCTGCTATAGGGACTGTGCTGCCTTTTGTGGCAGAAATGCAAATACTGCTGGGTATGTGTATAGGTGCGACTGGGAAATCTTGCAGGAATGTGCAGAAATATTAAATCTTAAGGACAGATCAGCTACAGGAACATGCAGTGTGAACTAGCCATTAATAAACTTATGGAAAGGAAAACAATTGAGCTACTTCAAACCCAGTTACTTCTCCACTAAGAGTTCTGGGAGCTGTGGAGCAAGCCAACGTGAGGGGGAAGTTAGGAAAAGGGTAAGAGCTGGTTGCCTGTGATAGCAGTCATTGGAGTCAGGGGCTGGGAAAGTCCTTTCAGTCCTGTGTTCCTGCACGTTTTTCTCTGACAGACAGATACCTATCAGCTGATGGAGACTCTTTATAATCACTTCCAGTATTATTTATATCCTGCATAATAATGATGGCCTTTTTTTTTTAATTTCCTTATATGATGAATGATGTCTGAGTGACAACTTGTTTATAGCACTGATGATAGCTGGTGTTCTTTCAGTTTCAATATTTAGGAAAATCTGCATCTTGACTGTACAAGTGTGTTAGCACACTCTTGGAAGACTTCTAGGGCTAAAAAATGACTATTCACTTAAGAGAATGTTTTACACAGGTTTCGCAGCTTGCCAGTGATAATTTACCAAATCATGGGACTGGGCAAGAAAAGGATAGATTAATCCCTTTCATAGGTACTTTCCAAATAGAACATTTTTACATGTAATGTTTTGAAACTCTTAAAGAACCTTGATACAAGTTAGCAGTAACTTACAGAATGTGTTTATTCATACGCTACCATATGTAGGTGTTAAAACTGATTACATACTTGTGTAAGTCTAATATTAATATTGATTATTATCAAATTATGCCAGAAAGAGAACCACGTTAGTGATTGTGAGGGCTCCTGTGGGTGCCATTGTTCTGGTGCTGCAAATAGATGAAACGCAGAGATTGAGTGGATCTCTGGCAAGCACTACCACTTTTTCCAACTTCAGCCTTCCAGCAAAAACAAAATTACTCTGCCTTTACTAAGAAAATGTTAATTTCTTGACATGGTAAAAGTGTATTTCGGGGGAAAATATTCCCCCCCAAAATATTTTTTGTTCAAAATTTGTGGCTGTATCAGAATAATAAAGCTTTTGGAAGGTGACTTTAGCCAATGATTTTAGCAGGGCGTTTTTGTTTGGAAAGGAAAGAGATTCCTGAAGTTTTTTCTTTTTCTTTCCTTAGGATTAGAAAGGCTATGCACAGAGGTTCTTAGAATATCACATCACATATAGAATGGATTTCTAAATTAAAGCAGGTAGGTGTCTATTCTGTGTTAAAATGTCTAGTTTTGAGACAGGGATGGTGACATTTCAAAATGTCACCCTAATCCTGAGTAATACCTCTTGAGAGAGAGGTAAAAAGATGTGAAGTTTCAGATGCTCAGAAGTAGATTTCAGATTTCTGTACTTTCAAGTTATGCTATCAAATTAGCTTGGGGAAGAAGAGTTCAAAATGAGAGATGTTTTCTTTCCTTCCCTTGCCTTTCATGTCCCTATGATTCAAGTAATTAAGTTCTTTTAACTGTAAATGAAACACCAGTTTCTCTAGACAATAGATTAAAGAACACAAAAGAATACAAAACGTCTTTCAAGTACAGCTATGCAAACAGGTACATGAAGAGGAGTTTTATGTAGTTCAGGTTTTTATATGTATAAAATAACTAGCAATTATATGAAGTTTAAAGGTATGGTTTTCCACGTGCTTTTAGTAGTATTTATATGGATAAAATATACCCAACCACTCAGGGTAGAAAGAGAGGCACTCAAACACCGTGTTAGGGTTGGAGATTGGAGGAGCTTGACTTCACTGCACTTGAAACTGCCAAAATGCGTCAGATTTTAAAATAGCACTTTCCACTGAAGATGTTTAAAGCCTTAATCCTTGCATCATTTCACTAATAGAGGTCAACAGATACAATAAAATGAATACGTTGTGGGAACAAATGTGTGATCTAGTTACTAATACACATTATATTCTCATCTTAGCGCTCACAGTGAGTATTGTACAGTGGAAAGGGTAAAGCCGATATGTGTTACAGTTTACATCAGCCAGAATTTGGAGGATCGCTTGCTAGACTTTGTCAAATGCATTTTGCAAGTTCACATGCACGTCTTAAAAGCTATTAGAAGTTAGGTCCTCTTTCAAAGAAAACTGGGCGGTGGTGGGAGGGGGAAAAAAAAAAGTGTTAACTAAACCTTTCCCTTCAGTGGGTGCCTTACAGTGAAAGGCATGTGAAGAGAGTGCACGTGCGGAAGCTGGTGATGTCTTATTTCATACAGATATCTATATAATTTCTCTTTGTGCATATTGAGATTTTGTTGCTTAGGATCAGTAGTGTCCCAACTGCCATAAAAAAGACCATTTGTAATTCTTTCAGCTAGACAGAGGCACTCGTGAGTATTTTCATCACTGCAGAATTAAAGATCGGAATGGAAACTCTCTGGCTGAAACTTGCACTTTACATGCTCTTCTAGCTATAATTAAAATAATCTGCACTTCAGAGGTTTGATTTTCATCAGCCATATGTACACACGCCCTCACTGGTTTTTTTTCCCCAGTTCAAAATTAGCGAAATAAGCAGGTCTTCCTGTATTTCAGAGTTTATCCGAGTCTGTACAAGGCAAATGGGGGGCCGAGATCAGGCTGTGGGAGTGGCCCTCAACCCCTGAAGTGCAGCATGACCCAGGAAGTTATACGGCTCGTTCACTGTTTCCACTGCGACGATTTTATCGTACAAGTTCTGTCCCTTACTTGCAGACTCTAATTTGCAGCTTCTCTTTTTTTAGCTAATCCTTGACCTCGGCTGACTAGAGATGAGGTTGAACCTGCCCCTTGCTCTCCAGCGCCCGTCTCTCCCTTGCGGGCTTGCTGTCAGTAACTGTACAGTGCGTGTGACTAAAACCCCGCTCTGTGGAGCACTCCGTGACCCTTCTCGCACAGCTTCTCCTTCAACATGAGGCGTGAGTTCGTTTCTGCTGGCTGTTACCACAAACTGGGTAGCCCTGTAGGAAAACAGTGAGAGAAAGGTGCGGAGGAGGGGAGAGGGAAATGAGAAGAATTAAAAAATAGTGAAGGTGGGGCTCGAGAGAAAAAATACTTCGTGGGGAGTGAAATGACAGAGTTGGATTTTCGATCTCACCCAGGTTTCTCGTTCACTCATCGTCTTACAGCTCCCACCTTGTGCTTTCCTTTCCACCTTTCCATGAATGTGGTGGTGTACTGACTTTCACCTGTGAAGCCAAATGTCTGGCACCTCTGGTGTCACCATCTGCCGTAGCTGCCTTCTTGGAGTGAGCAATACACTGGAGAGGGTGTATTTAACTTTGTCATTTTAGCACATTGCTTAAGAAGGCCTTTATTTACAAAAATTGTTTCAGAGCTTCCTCTGCAGCAAGTCCTAGGCCTGGGCGTCCTTCAACTGCAAGGAATCAGGAGGTCCTGCACAAAATGGTGGCATGGGGTTGCACAAGCACTTCATGTTACTCTTTTAATACATTGTGTTGTGGAAAAGCGAATAATTGGTATTGCCTTTTTATTCAGGGAACACATGATGGAGTCGCTCAAGGACCTTTGTGTCATGAAAATTACTGTTTCATGGTTCTGAAGTTTTACTTTATACTGTTACAAATGCTTCATATGGAACAGCAGAATACATTTTCAACGTGTGTAATAAATACCAAACCCAGTTTTGGTCACAAGCCTTTTCTGTTTCATTTTCCAGTCAGAATAAGATTCCTTTATATTGGGTTTAGTTGTAGAAAAATATGTTGCTATTCACAATCAGGCTGTGCAGGCAGTAGAAAGAGGACGTGTCATTTTTAATCATCAGCATTTCTGCACTTTGCATCTTGACACCTTTCATTAGGAAGACACACAAGGACTTCCACCTTTCTGCTGAGGTATGTTTTTGCTGAACGACCCAGGCAGCTTCTCTGCCAGTTTGGGGGATCTGCTCCCTTATGCAAACCGTCCAGTTTTGTTTCATTTTCTATAAATTTATACTTGACAGTTGCTGAGGAAACCACTGGAACAATAGCTATAATGGCAATTTAAAAAAAAATCAGCTTAATTTATTGCTCCAATGTCCTTCACTGAGAAATCACCATGTCAGTTTTTAGTTAAATTAGTGATGTCCTACTTCTGGTTGTGCATTCAATTATTTCAGTGGTAAGAGGGCACAATTCTAATGGGTCAGCTTACAATTTCCTTGAAATACATTGTGTGCTTTTAATTAATATGCCAATAAGAGGAACTATTTGGTCTTTATTTTATGTCTTACTGAAACTTGAATGCATTCAAAGGTTCTGCTGCAGTTGGCTTCCTCGGGGAGGTGCAGCAGGAGTTGTATCCCCTCTGGCCTCCATAAATCATGTTGGATTCTTCTGGGGGCATGGGGGGAAAATACTTCAATTCTCTGAAGCCTACCTATGCGCACTCTTCCTTTCCTCCTTCCCCAAACTAGATGCCCCAGTATTCCATAATGCAGTCCTTCCCTTTTTGTTGCATGCTGTGAACAATTAAGCAGGTGAGCTATAGCTACTGGGCATAACAATGAATTCTTCAGCTGTCATTTCAGGGGGCTCTGAAATTTAGGTCTTTTAAGTTTTTGAGCCACACCTAACAGAGACTTGGTCCGGGGTAACCATGCAAGCTTCCAGCAAGATAACACAAGGTGTAAATTGAATTCTCTAAAAATTGGCACTCAAGTAAATGAAAGTATCCACAAAGGCTGATACCTACCTTCATTCTCACTTGTTTTGCTGTGTCTGTGTAATCAGCTTTCTGTATACTTTCGAAAAGCAAACCTAATCACGATTGTGTGATGGCATATGGAAGAGGCCTATTGCACAACTCCCCTTCCCCTGCCCGCACCCAAGTCAATCCTTGCTTGTGTCACTGCAGGCAATTAACAGTGCTTCAAAACCACATGCGGCTCCTATTCCAAAATGCCATTTGATGGTATCAGGAGGCTTAAGAGCTCAAGAAAAAAATGTTTATTTTTTAAAGGGAGTTTATTCTTCATCATTAGAAGATGCTGAAATAATCAAAGGCATTGAGTGTGCAGCATCAGCAAGTAGATCTTTGCTGCAAGGTATTGTCTGCATGGGATAAAACGACGTTCTTCATCTTTAATATAATATGTGCTTGAGATGAAGTGTAACATATTTAGGTGTTCTGCTTTGATCCTAATGTGTTGTGAGGTGCTACGCTGAAATGAATGTGGATACCATCGATAAAGGAGAAGATCCTTAACATCTTAACGTATGGGCATGTGCCACAGTTGCCACATAATAAACAAGGGCGTCAGCTTTTCAGAGCTGCCCCGAGATAGGGAACTTTTACCTCCTCTTGTCCCAGGGTAAACGGGTTGCTCGTGTCTCTGAGGGCAGCAGGGTGTTTCCTCTGGTGTTGGCTGGGGAGGGAGAACGTGAGAATAAATAATTACTGTGGATTTGCCCGATGCTCTGTACCCACACATGCATCTTGACCTAACAGTAATGAATCTGAGCGTTCATCTTTACCTGCAGGGTTTCTTCTGAGTGATTTTGTTATTTGTATCAAACAGGGTTTTCAGGGATTTGAAGTAACCTTAGAACAGGGATCATTTCGTTGACTAGCATTGGTGCTAATTATTTGAAGCAAATCAGTGGCTGGGATTTTTATTTAATGTCACTGTGCATGAGATGATTAAGTGTGAATGGTGTGGCTGGAAACTTCTTGAGAATTATTTATTTTGCAATGGCAAATAGGATCACAGGAACAAGAGAACGCTCCTTCTTATGCTGTCTTTATGCTGAGTGTTTTGGTGGGTCACTGTTTGCCTGGAGCACTGAATTATCCCTCTGCCATTCAGATCGTGCAGTAAAGGTGGTGTACTGGTGGAAAAAGATCTCCTTTCCCAAAATAAGAGCTGACCTAAACCTGAGTCTGGTTCTTCTGAATTCTGTCACTAATATGCTCCCCGAGCACAGCGGCATTGTTGCTTGCTCAGCACGGTCTGCAGCTTTATCTGGATTCATTGCCTTATGGAGATAAAGTGTGCTGTTTTAGGCTAAAAAAATCCTACCGCAACAAATGAAGAACATCTTAAAAGTTTTTAAAACTAGAGGCAGAAGCCAAGAGCTAGGAGGAGCTAGCAGCAACTCCCATGATGTACTGGAAAGAAAGGAGCTCAAATCCTGCACTTTTCATTACTTCACAAGCTTCTCGATGCAGCAGAAGAGAAAGGTTTCTCAATGAGTTGTCTGGTGTTCAGATAGGGCAGATAACTAGTGATCTTACTGATGCTTATGTTAATGTCAGTACCTTCCACTTTGCAAGCAGAGTTTCTCAGCTTGTGCTGTGAAATCTGCTGTCCTTCCTCTGCAGAGATGTGGAAATTTGGCTTCCAGGAGAACTGTTATTTTAGTTTTACTGGGGGAATGAATTGGTAGAAGTTTGGGAATAAAAGATGATGTTTAGAAGGCTACTTATGGCAGAAGGTCCTTCTCAAAGCTGAGTTTAATTCTGCTGTGGAGCAAGCGCTGGTCAGAACTGCGGTTATGTTGAACCATCCGCTGATACGTTGAACAAGCCTGTCAGTGATATCTTGGTGATGGTTTGGAGGTCAGAAGGGACAGGTGCTATCATGCTTTGCAGTGCAAAGTTTAAAGGGCATGTGATACTGAATTTACAAGATGGCACAGTTTGGTAAATGATGCCCAGCCTGTACAGTTTCTTTATGGGATGACTCTTTCATGGTATGGTACTCCATTAACATGAGAAGTATTGTTTTAATTATCTCAGCTGATGTTCCTCTGAAACTGCTCAGTGGGTAATTTTAATGGACATGGTATGGGAATCATTGCACCGGCAGGTACAGTATCTGTTCATCTTACTTGCTTACAAATGTTCCAAGCAATCACATATGACACCTTCCTGCAAATGAGGTAATTCCCGCTTGGCACTTAGGCCCCTAAAGAAGAAAACTTTTATATTGTAACATTAAAGGCAGACACTTTGTTTTAATCACTTGCCAAAACAGCTGAAAACAATTATTAATTAATAGGAAACATTGACTTTTAACTTCGCAAGCTCTCCAAAGAAGTGTCTGTGACAACTTGCATCTGGATTTATGGATTATTTGGATATAGTGAAACTGGGCATCGTACTGCAAAGGTTGACTGCTTTAAATTCATTTTAAGTGTACACATAGCGCTCTTAAAATTAATATGTTTATAAACCTAAATTGGTTCAGTTGAATGGCTTTTGTTCTCTTTCTGGCTTCATTTGAAGCAACAACAAAAAGCTGTGCTTGTTTGTGTGTTTAACCAAAATGTTAAATGCAATTAATCTACCAAAAGCACACAAATATTTTTTGAATAATAGAGGCGCCCCTTTCACAGTGTCTTTGGTATTTAGCACTATGGTTTGGAGAGTAGAAGGCAACTTTTTCACATCTCATAAATAAAATTTTTAAAATCTTTTGCTTGGTATGTTTAATTTGAACCAACACAATGCAGCACCCTCAGATTTTCTTGACTGCTTTGATAAGGCTGAGGTTAGTATGTAGGGTTTGGGGGAAGCGGCATTCCTAGTATTTTAGATTCTGGATCTTACTTTCACTTCTGGAAAATGTGTTGTGTCTGGCAAATGCAGCTCCCAGTAAATAAGAAGGCAGGAGGTGAATATTGCAGTCTGAGACAAAGCTGCTCTTTGATCTGACTCGGAGGGTGATTACGTGGGGATTCATCATGCAGATCTACTGGTTTTGCCTCTTTTGTCAAACAAAATAATAGAATTCCTTGGACTGTCAGAAACAGAGAATATCCAAAATATTTCAACAAGATCAGACCACAAGAGTTGGTTTGTTATCTTAATTGACAATCTTGAGACATCCCAATTATTTTAACAATGGGAGAGTGGCTGCCTAGCCTGTCTGCTTCTAGCCAGTCCACTTCTCAGTTATTGAGAAATTCACAGCAAATACTGTGACAAGTTTAGTAACTGCAGATTTTTCATCAGTTAAAATCTCTTTTCTAGCAAACATGAGAGCTTTGCTTTATGCATTTGCTACTGAGACTCTTCTCTTAAAAAAAGTGTGTGATCTCATCTTCTATTTAAAATTCTGCTAGTCCTGCTAAACCAGCAACTCTTTGCCAGGTAACACAATCTGAGCTCATCTTCTGTGCATGGGACTGAGTCTTAACTGTGAAGGATTGGCTGGTCACACCATGTAGCTTGGGTGACTGACAATTTGGGTACAGCCAGAGTCTACGCCTGGCTATAGAGAGCCAGGTACCAGACTTCATCCGTGTCATTTGAAGAAAGGTCATCCGTTTCCCTCTTTAGCATGCCTCCTTCTCAATAGCTGATAATGATTGGGAATCCACTTAGTTATCCCTTTGATCAAGATACAGCATTCATAGCTATTCACTAAGCTATGGAAGACAGATGGTTCTACGTAGTCCTATATTTATGGTTAAGAAGAAAATTGTTAACGCTGTTCAAAGGTTAAGTTGTGCCTTCAGATAATAACGCTTTGCTTTTCCTGGAGTGTTTTGCACAAGTTCATCATAAAGAGATTGAACTTGTCCTGGTTTTATCAAATAGTTAGGGCTTAAATGGCTACAGAAATGATGCCTACAGCTAGTTTCCCTTCTTCTCCCCACCCAACACTGTGCTCCTGTTGGAAGGTGGGGGCTGGCGCAGATATGTGGATGCAGCAGCTTAAAAGCCACATGTATAGGAATGAGGGGCAGTGCTGGTGCATTGATGGAGTGACATCTCTGCTCTTGTTGATAGTGGTCAATAATCTCAATATCAGTGACCAGATAAACATCTGAGGATTTTATGGGCTGAACTATGGCAACTGCCCTGCTTAAACTGATGTTTGTACCTACTGAAGTCCTACATGTTTATCCTGAAATTACTTTTTATTACACGCAGTGGCTGTTTGCACAAAGAACTTCATAATCTCAAAGCAGTTACCTTTCTGCAAGAAGTTAATTGGGTCATTACCAGCTTTTCCTCAAAAGAAGGGGAAAAATTGACTAGTCTAATACTTTTCAAATGCAGACTGAAAGGAAAGAGTAATGTCTGCAGTAGGTCAGTATTTTATGTACTTCTGTTTTCTGCCACCTGCTGCTTGATACACGCTAGTCAGTCTGGAGACCGGTACTGAACATTCACCCTACCAGGCATAGCAGAACAGTGAACTGCACTTTTTGGCATCGCCAGAACATTGTAACAATTCACAAAAACAAGCAGTAGGTTGCTTCTGGCTACTCACTGGTATATTAGATTTCTACTAGCATAAAAATTTCAGGTTTCTGGGTTGTGTGTGGCAGACGGAAATAATTGCTTTCAGTATGCTCTGTGGTATTGCTATCTGAACAAGAAAAAGACAGTGTGGCTTCCCTCTCCCGACACCCAGGTTTAGAATATGCCTAGTTGGAGTGCAGAGAGGATCTGGGTTGATTGCTGAGTTTCATTTTGGTGGTTTTGATTATTTCCACTGAAGCAGTTGAGGGATAAATGTAGATTTCAAATGTCAAGTCCCAGGGAAGGTGTGAATCTAATCTGCGATGACACTTGTTGGGAATGAATTCAGAGTACTTTTAATGCTTGGTTTTTGCATGGGCTGCGATGATTCAGGGTTTGTCCAGACCAGTGACGTTCCTTTACACCAGCATTGGTTTGTTCCTTTTGAGCAATGTCCTTTCCAAAGGCTGTGACTCAGTGCCGAATCCCAGACACAAGACCCATGTAGCAGAAACCTTCCCCAGCTCTTGAGTTTCCTAAACACATTCTGGGATTGCAGCATCCTCTGATGCTTCTGCGTGGAAGAAGTTACTTTGATTTGGTCTGTTCCTCTCTAACTCTTTGGATCTGTCAGCTCTGTGAAAATAATGGGATGTTAAAATTTAAAAATTAAAATATAAAACATGAGGAAATTATTAGGTATGCCAACTTCAGAAGACAACTGCTGATTACAGTACACCTTTCTGTGCTGCCCTCTTTTCAACTGCTGTTTTCTCTTACTGTGGTAGAATGACATTTGTGTTATCCTCAGTGTTATCCTATGCTTACAGGAAATGGCAACCAACAGATACTTAGGTATATAAATCCAGCATTAAACAAGTGATTTGTTCATTCTCTGCAGTTGTCCAGAAGGCAAAATGCATTGTGCTACCACAGAGGAGTACAACGCTCCTTTAAATCAACAAGCTGTTTCTTTTTATTTGGCCGTCTTGCAGAAGATGCAAAAGTGACCGCTGAGTCTCCTTCACGGCTTACAACTGTATTTGTGGAGCATTTTGAAAATGAAAGCTGGGGGTTTTGCCTTCCTTGTAAACAGTATTGCAAACCCCAATTCCAGAACAGAGAAATGCCTCCCTGTCCACACAGGCAGAATTCAACAGATGCTGAATTTTGCACTTGTTTTATGTCTCGCAGCATAAAAGCCACAGTATGAACATTGAGGAAAGGCCTTTTTCCCATCAAAACTCTCAAGCAATCTTACCAGCAAAGCAAAGCTGCTCCCCCTGTCCTGAAGAGAACATCAGTTAGAGGCAGGGACTTGCAGCAATGAATGAGAAGGTTTGGTCTAACTGGTCTTTTTCTTTCCGTAAGTTCAGCAGAATACTCTTTGCCACGGCATGTTGTTGAAATCTTCAGTTGTTATGAATCAGAGCTAAAAGAAGCACCAATGCTTGTTCTTTTTTTAGAAAGAAAGAAAGGCTGATTTGAAAAAAATCAACAGAAAAGAATGCAGGAAGCTGCTGGTGTGGAAAATTTTCACACCATGCCAAGACAACTTTTTTTATCAAGTTTTATTCTTTAAGGTGTCACTTTGCAAGATTCTTGTCTATTGCGTGCTGATGATAATGTCTTGCTGCTAAAGCTGGAGGAAATGAGGCTGATGAAAATTTTCTGTGTGAAAACTTGTAGGAATTGATTTCAGAGAAATGTCCATAAAACACAAACATGGCAGAGATGTTCCACGGGAATGTTTCAGCTATCAGGAATATGAACTGCGTTGTGAGCACTTCCCCTCTGATTTGCATAGATGGAGATACGTTGATTCAAAACAGAAGGATTTTGATGAACAGATATTAGCTTCAGCCATAGCTGAGTAAAGAGGAAAAAAGGTAGGTCACATTCAAAACAACGGAAACTCAACAGCTTAATTACATGCTACGAATGGTCCTACTTATTCACTCAGCAAAGATGGAAAAGTCCTTCGTTAAATGTTATTAGTACACATGAAACTGCAGTCTTTAAGCCAATGCCAACTGCTTCTGAAATCACATCAGCAAATACTGCAAGCTACGCTGCAATTTCTTTTCCTGAAATCATGTGGTTTAGCCTACAAGTGAAACTTGTTGAACTGGGTCAAATGAAAAGGTTTGGATTTGATAAATGAGTTGGTATATATTTTGTGAACTTTCATTGCTGTTCTGTCTCTTCAGTCAAGAAATACTAAAAACTTTGGATGAGTTAGTGAAAGTAATGCAACAGCTTAGATAATGTAACTTTCATGATAGCTAAAGGATGGCTCAACATCAATTATACATGATCAGTAATAAGAGTAAGCTAAAATTATAGCCTGACAGTGCTTAGGAGGAGACTTGGAGGATGTGTGTAATATATTTCCCTCCTTCCAAAACTTGTTGGACTAGCAACCTGACTACAGGAAAATCATTGTAATTTAGCTTTTGTTGGCAGTATCGGCAGTGGAATCTAGGGCATAAATACATTGCTTTGTATATATCTCAGCCCAGATCTAACACGGGAGTAAGTGAATATGGGAAAGTTTGCACTGTTGTCTCTTCTCCTTTTCTTAAACAGGAACAGCTCAGGTTTGGTCATGCTGGAAAGCAGACGTGCTTAGAAACCTTACCTTTATTTCATCCCAAATATCCTACTGAATGGAGAGATGAGCCCACATTTTATGCGGTCTAATGCAGGGATGCTCTGGCAGACAGCAGGGCTGCTCTCAAGCTGCCTCGGAGGAGGCACATGGGGAAACTCACATTTCAAGGTTTCAGGCTGGGCACAGGAAGGCAGCTTCCAGTGCACCCAGCCCCTGTCTGGGACGAAAGCAGTAATCGCCGCTCTCCAGACTGTCCCCATGCCTCACGTCTGACACAAGCACTCCCATTTCCTTCAGCCCAGTCACTGGGAAACATCTGATGCAGCTCATAAGCTCTGCTTTGTGCTCTGTCTGTGACAGAATTTGTTTCTTACAGTAGGTAGAAACAACAAACAAGGAGTACTGTGGGTCTTGGGTTTAAAGTTTGGAAGAGCAGGGTAGCTAAGCTGTATACTGGCTGCATTCAGTTCCGGCTCCTGTGAGCTAAGGAAGCACTCGTGGTGACACATTTTGCCAAATAAATTAGCATAAGCGGACTCAGGCCAGCCCCGAGTGTGTCACTGGCCGCTTTGATGGCCCTTTTTGCCCCACTCGTAACAAACCAAGGAATTGCTGTAATCTGAAGAGCCAAACGTTTGAGTTTGTGCCAGCACGCACCTGTTAACAGGGCTTTGTTGAGGTCTTTGACCTCCAAATATAGATAAGCTGCTCTTGCGGGTTAGGAGATTTGAAACTGCTGGGCTGAAATCCAGCATGTTATGACCCAAGCTCTTTACCTTTTCCTTGGTTAATAGGTGCTTGAACTATTTGGCAGGGAGCCAATGAGGTCTGCTAGGCCTGTGATGGGGCAAGGAGTTACATTAAAGACCCAGTTTCTAATTAATCCAGGGCCTTTGTAACTCTGTAAGTGGCTTGCCAAGTGTCATGCCGGTGCAGCGTCACCCTTCGTCTTCTGAGTGCGAGAAAGGGTAGATGAGGCCTCCAGTTCTTCTAAACACTGAACTTGAGTACAGATCATTAGCATTTTGAAATTATCCATTGAAAATTGCTAGAAAATTATCTGTGTGATTATATCTTGAGGGGCAGAAGCCAGAGCAGAGGGAACTGATGTTTCTCTCTTCGGCTGGATTTCAGCATTGCCCCATGCTCTCTGCTGAGATGGGTTTTTGAATAAAATAGAGCTTTGCATGGAGCTGTTCTTGGTGTAGCTTGCATTTGGAGGAGATGAGAATGAGGGAGAACTCATAACCACGTTTTAGCCTAACGTTTTTTTTCTTCTTTCTGCATTTCCGATGGCAGGTACTGGATGTGGGGAAATTGCTTTGCTGCACCGGTCTGGATGCATTAGTATAGCTTTGTCCAAGGTTGCAGGAGATGGTCCTTGCTGCAGATGTGCCTTGGCTTTACTAAGCCATATGATTGGTTTTGATATGGTCTTAGTTCATGGCAAGTATCTTTCAAAGGTAATCTGTACTCTCTGGCACTGAGGGACATCACATGTGATAATATGATGACCTAGTAACTCTAATATATGATAGAGCTTTTTGGTGTAGTAGTATCACAGTGAATACCCCTTTTCAGCAACTGGGATGGGGTTTGCTAGCAAAAGGCCTGATTAACACGATACTTGTATGGTCAACCAATCAACAGATTCAAAGCCGTGATTAGCAGCGCAGTGCTGACGGTGTAGATTCCTCTGCTGCTGGCTGCAACTGAAATGGTGATCATCTGCAATAAGTGGCGATTCAGTGCAGACCCTTGATATACCTGCTCGTTGCTTTAACAATTCACCCTTACAGCAGATTTCAGGTCCCTCAAATTTTACTTGCTCGAAGAGAATTCATTTAAAAAAACAAAAAGTCAATAACAAGCCTCACACAGAAAGATTATTTCGTTTGTTAATATAGTCTTTGTAAATATAGTGTGTTTGTTAATATGGTATAAGTTGAGTTGAGGTAAAAGATCTAAGAAACGGAATTTGGGTTGCCCGAGTCCTGTGTGGTGTATATTTAATGAATTTTCACTTAATCATTCATTAATATGTATGATAAAAATAAACATGGTAATGGAACAGCACAGTACTAAATACTCTTCTGCAAGAAAACCACATTGGGTAAACTAAACCAACTGCATTTCTTACTAATCTACACAGTGCATTTCATTTAAAAGGAGAATTTATAGTATTTGAAATATCCTACCACATACTGAAACTTTTAGTGTAAACTGCCACTTTCTGACTATCACATATTGAAATACTTGTGGCGCATAGTGAAATTTATGTTACATAGTGTAAAATATATAGTGAAACCGAACTGATGTATAATGAGACACACATGTGCCTGCAATGACTTATCAGTTCCATTATTTTCTAACTAACATTATTTTCACGTTCAAGTTTTTCTGGGTAAGAGGAAGACAATGGTGAAGACCAGGACTAGTATTACAATGGAAAGTGTAGACCCAAACTTGCACAAAAACCCCATCGAGCCGAGTTACCCTTTGTCCTTTTCTGAGATAAATTCTAAATGTGAAGTCTGCTAATGGTTACAACATGTCTCTTTTTCTCTGCCAAAGCTTCGTTACAAACATCAACATCACCCCAGCCAGGGAAATACCACCAGCCACAAGTGGAGAGGCCGAGTGCCCAATTCTCAGCAGTTTTTACTGGTACGGGCCTGCCGCATGAGAGCCCCTGGTAAGGTTTATGGGGCCTTGCAGGAGTACCCAAGCACAGGTTGGGTCATTCAGACCCATTCAGGTCTTGCGGAAAGGGGCAGCTGGGCATCCCAGGCCTGACCTCCTTCATCCACCAGTGCTCTGGACCTCCTGTGAAGGCTCAGGGTGGATGGGCAGCACCGGCGGTGGCCACGACCTGCAAAACTTCCTTCTCTGCTGGTTAGATTTGTTTTTTTTCTTACTTAAGCCAGGCCCTGACTATGCAGCCAAGCATCCCTCCCAGGCAGGGCGGGCAGGCTGGCCACCGGGTGTGCCCCGCTGCCGGCGGAGGAGGGCTGGGGCAGCTGGTTCGGCAGCCGGTGGCCTCCTGGCGACCTGGGGTGCTCCTCTGTGGTGCTGGCATTCGCAATTCACCCTTGGTCTCCCATCTCAGCAATGGTTTGGCCTGAGGATGTTGTCTCCTGGGCTGGCTGGCTCAGGGAGGCAGTTTTGTCCCTGTCCTGGTGGACCGCAGTCTTGCAGGTCCCACACGGCGCAAGACTGCAGGACTTCTCTGGCCCTGCCAGCTCCTGCCTAGAGCTTCCCACTGGACTTGGACCACAAACAAAGTGCTGTCTCTAAGAACTGGCCAAAAAAGAAACTGAGATCCAAATGCTGCTCAACCAAAAGAGGGAGAAATAAACCACAAACCTCACATCTCCTTGACCAGTCCTACTCCAAGCTCCATCAGAGGGGTTTCTTTTATGGGTTATCTTTTACTTGGTTTTGTACCAGTGCCAGTATGACCAAAGCATTTAACACTCAGAAAGTGATAACAGCAATGAAGTTCCCTCTTTGTGATCTGCCTTGATAGCGCTCGAGTCAAGGTGTGTTTGTCCCATCCTAGCCATTGGACTACTGGCCTTTTGCTAAACCAAAACAATCCAGGCCATACTGAAATTGAAAGAAGACCTTCCTACTTCACAGCTGTTGTGCAATCAATGCTCATCAAGGATGGCTGAAGGCACAAGGCAAAACACGCCCTGCATTTGAGGGTAAGGTATATTAACCTTTCCACTTGGAATGCCTAATTGCTCAAATATTGCCAACATTGTTCAAACTGCCAGATATGTTAGGGAACAGGCAGAACTGGAGGGACAACTCTATATAAGGGGTATGACAAATTTGTTGGGTAAATTGTACGGGAGTGCTTAACCCTTCTCTCTGTTCTGTTTTTTGTAAGGACAACTGCCAAGTAGAGTTGATCATGACTAATTCATGTGAGGAAATAGCACAGAGAAGTTAAACAGCAACAACCAGTTTAATTTCACTTGTTACCAATAAGGCCTAACTTAAGTTTTAAAAGGAGATGACAGGTAAATCTGCCATTTGCTCTCTATGTTTTAAAAGCTGCAAGAGAGCTTGAAGAGACATGTGCTGTTCTCTGCATTATTAATGCCACCTCTGTCTTTAGAGCAGGGAGAGGAGACAAACACAATTTAATTCCTGTGTATACCAGGACAAAAGGTCTCCCAAGCATCGAGTTTGGCTTTTGTTTTTGTTCTTCCCCATTCCTAGCTTTAAAAAATCATTCTAGAGAGGTATGTTAGTTATCCCTGAAACAGGGCAGAGCATATACGGGCTCCTACATGTGTCAATGCCAAAACTGACCAAGATGATACAGAAACAATAAAGAAGAAATTGTCTTGAGGCAGAAGGAGAAGTAAGCAGGAAACATATCTTAAGTATCTGAGCATCAACTCTAGCAAACAACATATTAGGCATGAATATCTCATAGGTGGTACAATCACCTGTTACCTCTATTTTGACCTATCTTCTTACCTCCCCTGAATCAAAGGTGCAACAATGGTGACAGCGAGTGGATGAGGTACTACATATTTAGATAACATTGTAGAAGATGATCTGTCAACAGGGAAACAGAAACCTTTCATAATGCTAGGAGAAAAATTCGTACAGTAATCCAAGAATAATAGATTTTTAATCCTTGATTGTTTCCTTGTATGATACAAACTACTGAGTGTCATCCACTCCTTTGAACCCCTCTGCAACTTAATTGAGATAGACCATTTCCTTTTGAAAGATGCTCGGTCCAGACTGAAACATTTACTGATTCCTTCATCTCTGTGGCTAGATTGTTCTTCTACTAAAACAGAACAGAGCAAAACCACTGCATCTTTTCAAAGGCAGTATATAGAATTATTATCCCTTTGAGCTAACTTCAGTAAGCCAAGCACATGGCTGAGCTTTCATAAGATCAGGCTTAAACACAGTTCCCTTCATTTAAAATTCTTCTGCATAAACCAATCTTGATTTAAATGTCCACTACGTGGGTTGTAGATGAAGACTGTCCAAAATCAGGCTGCCAAACTGGATCTTCCCACTGCTGAGCCAGGTGAGTCCCTGTGAGGAGGCCGAAGGCAGGTGGGTCTTGTATACATTAGCAACTTAGCAATTTTCTCAGCATCCATGGAAAAGCTGGTGGTGATCACTTGCCAGTAAAGGGGACACTTTGCTAGTGTGGGCCCAGTTATTTTCTTCCCTGGCTGCTCGTGTCCAGCCATGGAGACATCAGTGTGCTAACAAGAGCACTAGCTCCACATCACTGGATTTTCAGCTCCAAGGAGAAGTATTAGCAAAGTAAGATGTGTCAAAAGAAGGAAAACCCTAAGAAAGGGAGTAATCTGGCAATATCAACCCAGCAAAACACTGAAGGTGCGCTTTGGCAGGGTGGCAGCAGGCTTCTGAGGAGCCACAAAGCATTGTGGATATAGTTATAGTTTGTCAAGTCATGGGTGAAATTTCATGCCTCAGAGTGAAGTCAGAGATGAGAAACTCTGGGCCTTTCAACGTGGGAGAGCTGAATCTATCAAAATAGTTTCACTTTGCATCTACAGACTGTGAAAAGATGTTCTTCCTTTTTTTTTTTTTTTTTTTTTCCCCTTTTAGTGTTTCATCTCACCCTTGCCCTTAATTACGTGGGTCTCCTCACTTAGGCAGAAGGCACCAGGTTTTCCAAAGAAAAGGCAGTGTTTCACTTCTTCCCTCCACCAGGCAGTGTCCCTCTGGGGAGGCTGAAGAAGCCAGTGGCCACCTTCCCCTGTGGCCAGCATGCTGGTAGGGCTGGCAGCACCAGCAAGGAGCTGGGAGTCCCAGGGGCACTCTCCAAGAGGGCTGAGCACAGGGAGGGGGAGGATGAGAAAGGTAACAGGGATGGAGAGAAAGAGCGTGGGGCTCACCACCCGCCCATGCTAGTAAACGGGTGACAGGCTGCTCCCGGCCGCAGTGCCACAGCCAGCAGAGCTGGTGGCTTGATTCATGGAAAATGCCGATCCTGTTGCATTGTACTGACATACCGCAGGCCAGCCATGGAGCAGGACAAATCTTGCCGGTGCATGTGTTCCAAAACCTGGGAGCTTGCCCAGGCAGCCTGTGGGAACAACACCGAGGCGGCAAGCTCGGACACTCAGAGGTCGAGAAAAGCCAGAATTAAGGCTGAGTCAGGCCCCTATAGATGTGCATAACGATGTGGTCTTTACAGGATGTGTGTTACCTTTCCCCATGGCCTTTGGCATTGGGAACCAAGGGAGACTGATCTGTAAATCCCACACCTTGGTGGTGGTCTCTGTTGAAAGAGGTGGGGTAGACAGATGGGTCGTCTCAGCCAGGGAGCTGGGTGCTGCCAGGGGGGAAACATGTTTTTTGCTGGCTGTTATCCAAGGAGTTGTGCATAGGATGGAGCAAGTCACTTAACCCGAATTTTCACAGGCTGTGAAGTATAGTACTCTCTGGTTTTAGGTGCTTGGCTTGAAGGTGTTGAGGATCCCCAGTGACCCCTGAAGTTAGGATGAGCTATGCTGTAGTCAAATTACACCTCAGTTGGGATAAACTGCCCTGGAAAGTCTGGGCACCCAAACAGAATATTTGACTTGCAACTCCTGTATTTTGTTTCTTTTTCTGTCATGCAGAGGGATACCACCTTCCTCTCCCACAAGGACATTGAGTGACATAGATGAAGCCTTCAGCCGTCCTTCTGATGGGCCCACCAAAAGCACTGAGGAGCAACTGGCCCCAGCTGGAGAGCAGGGTGGGAGCACAAAGGCCAGAGCAGTGCAGCCAGCAATGGAGACAGGAGAAGAGGGAGGGCATCCCTGCCCCATCCCGCGCAGGACGAGCATCTCCCACCTTGTGCGCTGAGCGAGGTAAAAGTCTTGTGGGAAAACCACTGTGTGATCCCTGTGAGCAAGGGCTGCTCCTGAAGCTTACGTGCGGACAAGCTTAATTAATTCTGGCATTTCATAACTTTTTGGTGCTTGACATTGCAACCTTGCTTGCGTTGTATTAATGCAGGGAGAGAGGTGTGCGTATGCGAGTGAGTGAGAGTAGCATCAGTGTTTTGATTAGAACAAGGTTTCCATCAGATACAGACACATGTCCAACCTGATACCTGTTTGTTTCCAAGCAATGTGAAGTGAAGGCCCACTCAGTTTCAGCACACTTCTGGGTCCTGGGCTTTTACTAGCGTGTAATATTTCTGGCAACAGATGAGAGCTAATACATCGTGTTTAAATCTGGGATGAGTTGTTGACCAGCTGTGGTCTATGTGCAGAGATATCAAATGCTTTTCTTTGGATAATGTCAGTTCTAGCCTGCAACCCACATGTGGGTCAGAGGCAGGACCGAAGACCAGCAAAAACAACGCATCTAATCTCATGAAGCCATGTCTCTCCTGCAGAGCGTTTGGTGCAGTTCTCTAACAATTTAAACACTTCAGAAAGTTCTGGGTGAGCTGGCTCATTTTTCAGTGTTGCACGTCAGTCGATGCTGGTGGGAGGTTTCTGCCCTTCTGTCTGTACTGGAGAGGTAAATTAGTTAAGCAGAGGCACGAATTATTTGCATGCAGCTGAGGTGGCGAATGTGTTATCTTAACAGCAGAAAAGGAAATGGTTCTCTATAGATTATTAGTTACTGAAAAAGCAAAGGCATGTCTTTTGTTGCCACCACACCACTGGTCTGACTGTTGAGTAGATACGGATCAATATCCCCCCTTCCTTCTCACCCCCCTCGCCCTTCACATTTTCACTTAGGCTGAGGTGAAGAGGTTTCACTTTACTTTATGTCATTCTTGTATTGCCGAATGGCATGCCAGAGCAACCGAACCGGGCGTGATCTGACTCTCTGTTGTGTGCTCTCACATGCAATCCCCTCGTGGGAAAATGCTAAGAGAAAATGGAAATTTAAGCTCTGCACCTAGCCACTGTGGTTTTTTTGGTTTTTAATAGTGCTTCGTTTGTAAGCTCCTTGGGGCAGAGAGAGTTTTTGTTGTGTTCAGGGTAGTCGTAGCCTGTAAGTGAGGACTTCTAAATATTACGATATTGCAGCTAGTACTATAAGCAACTTGTTCTCTCTACGAACAACAAAAATACATGCTGTTGCATATCGGAGGATCTCAAAACAAAGTACAAATATTAGTCTAACACCACAACTTGCACCAGTCTTGTACCTATTCTACAAATGAGTCGGGCGTTGTATGGGAAGGTCAACTGACTTGTTCCAGACCTTGCTACCAGTTAGTGGAGGTACCAAAACCAGAACCCAGCTGTCTTGGCTCCTGGGTCCCTGTCCTTGCCACAAAACTTAGCTCTGACCTTGAGGTACTGAAATTTCTAGATGATAAAGAAAAAGTCTGTCTTTAAATCGCCATTGTTAGATAAGCTTAAACTTGGATACATTCCTCTGTGTAGATGCACACCACTGCCTTAGTGTTTAGCTCAATCTAAACAATTACATTGAACATTTAATTCCAAAAAAAGAAATGCATTAGGAATGGCATCAACAGGCATTCCCATACTTAAATACCCCAAATCTGGGGGAAATGAGAACCTGTAGCTGAACTCTGTGGCTGGGTCCATCCCTGAATGTATTTTTGGAGTCAGACTCACATGGGGTTGAGGTGTTCCCTTGTGGCTAACAGGTGCAGAGAGAGTTGGTCGGCAGGAGGCCAGCAGCAAAGGACTGAGATTTAGGATGTTCATATCTGACAAGGCTCTTATAGAGTGTTTTGCAGGGCTGCATGCTGCTTCAGGAAGATAAGTTTGATGGTCAGGGAGGGCCCTTGTTTTCTGGCCTCCTTAATCTAGACAGCAGAAGGGCCTGTACCGTGTTGCCCCTGCCCCAGAGGAGCCTGGACCCCTGGTGCATGGAGGGCAAAGGGAGCTCTACCTCCAGGTGCTGTTCCACCTCGTCTCCAGGGCTCCTTTTTGAACTCAAGCAAGACAAGTGACTGTGCAGCAAACAACACAGTCATTCCTGAATGTTGTATCTGGGGGGGGGGGGGGATTAAAAACCTCAAGCAGATCTGAGGGAGGGAGGAAATCTGCACGTCGCTCTTAGCTGCTATGTAGGTCATAACTTCATTTGAGAAATACTCGGTTGTTTTACGAACAAGGGTCCCAGTGAGTTGCAGTGCATGGCACCCAAGCAGGGCAAGAGGAACCCGGGTGACCCTGGGGGACTGAGCTGAACTCCTCCTGAATGGCTCCAGATTCGGGCGGTCATTTTTCTGCAGATTTCAGGAGCAGCTGCTGAGGCAGCTGTGGGGTCTCTCTCTGCAGGGAACAGGCTTTTCTCAAGGGTGATGGAACACTGGGGCTGCTGCTGTGGGACCAGTAGCCACACAGGACCACCTGGGCCGGTGGTGCAGGGATGGAGGACCTGGGGCACCTCTCAGTCACAGGACGTCTGGGTGCAGCAGGACAGGCAGCATGGATGTTGGTGTGTAGTCTAAAAGATGGGCATTTTCAGCAAACAGCTGTAAAGGTAGCAACACTCACTTGGATATCAGCTGTATGGCTGGGCACAGAGATTACTGTTGAGACCATGAGTCTTTGGAGCCAAACTAGAGCCACTTCCCAAGGGCCATGGAAGTACCTGCCCTGCCCTTCCCTTGCTGCCATCTCTAATTACGGGCACAATTTTGGTCAGTGGCTCACAGCCAGGCGTGCTCAGGGCCAGCCCAGGGAGGAATGGGGACAGGCAAGCATCTCCTGCACCTGCCCAGTTTGCAGCAGCCAGGCCGGGCCCCCAGTGCTGGGGCATTGGTGCGAGTGGCCAGAGGAGGTGTTGCAGGGTTTTAGGGCAGTGGGGATGTAGGAAAAGAGCCCCAGCTCCAAGGTTCTGGCTCTGCTCCCCAGGGTCCCGGCCACGGCCTCTCAGGGCGGTGCCGAAGTTGTGGCTCTCGAGGCAGCTTATTGCCCTGCTGATTGGGGCACGAGGGTTTTGGCAGGTTGGGATGCTCTGATGAGAAAAAGCCCTCTGGTCATCACCTCATTTGCTTTTCTGTGCTTAAAGTGTATTTTCTCAGTTTGCAGTGTCAGGGGGCTGGGCATGCTGTGAAGCTATTTGGATTCTGCATTGATAAGGCTAGTGCAAACTGTCCCTGCAGCTCTCGAGAGCAGAATCAAACTGAAACTTACCACTCAGAGTAGAAAGCACATAACACCCACAGCTACAGACATGCACAAATTGCTGCAATATAGGTTAGAAAAGGAGCCCTGCTCTGCACCCTCTGGTCTCATTAAAAACACACATACATGCACACACACGCATACAGAATCTTCTCTGAATGACTATAAGCACCAGCGCGTGTTCCCTCCCAAACACCCAACTAACTTGTAACGGCATATTTAAAAGGCAAATTTTCACTTTTCATGTATCCTTGCTCCCTTTCGCACCTGGTTGCAGTTTCTACAACATTTTTAACTTTTGGTTTTTTTCATGACCGGTTGCGAGTAAAGTGAGACCTCTCGAGGACGCCACCCAGCCTGGTTAACTAGGTCCCCACCTGGGGACACAGCCCCAGCAAGGCCAGAAGAAACTAAACCTTCCCTGCTTACCAAAGAATTTCTGCGTGGGGCTTTGAGGCTGACAAGAAGAGCAGATCTTGTCTGTAAAGACTCACAGGACCTGTCCTTTAAAAAAAAAAAAGGCCATCTGAATACACAATGAAGACTAAGGATGGGGGAAAGCAAATGTTTCCTGTGGTTCGCAGAGGGACAGTCCTCATTCAGAAAGTTTTGCCATAGGAAAGCTGTAAGGAAGCTGGGAACTAAGACTGTAATATCCAAGAAATCCCATATGGACTGCTGCCTGCCGTGCTCCTCTTCCTGCCCAAAAGCTACTCTCCGCTTTGCTCATTTAGTTAGGATTTACCGTATAAAACGCAACTGGTAAAGGCAGAAACGTTGGGGTCTCCCTGACCCTCAGCCCGGTATCACACTGTGACAGCTGAGTCCTCAGCGCGGGCAAACCAGCAAAGAGGTTTTCAGCCTTTGATTTTGCTGTGTGTGGTTTCAGTATTGCAGGAATCGCTTCTCTTCCCAGTGCCGTACAGCCACTTTGGAGCAGGAATGCTGTAAGGAATCTCACTCAGTCCTTGGATAAGGAAATGATCAAGGACTTGCCTATTCACAATTAATGGAAAAAAAGAGCTGAAAGCCTTTATTAATCATTGCACAATAAGGAAGTCATACTGGTTTGGCTCCCTTCAGTACGGCTATTTGGTCACACCTACCTAAGTGGTTTGGCATCCCAACCATCTCCCCGCACGCAGCCAGAGAGGAGGAGGAGCGAAGGCCCACTGTGCCCGCATGCCACCAAGGTGCCTGGCCGCCAGCTCGCGGGGCAGGGAGAGCTGAGTGCCCATCTCCCTTTCCCCGAGGGTCGGGCATCTCTTTTTAGGGATCTCTGCCCAATGCACACACCAGTCCCACCCATCCCCATGCTCTGGGCACAGGTTTCTGCCCCAAGCCCTGCCATCAAAAAGGAGCAGAAGTCCACACACGCCCTGTGCCAGAGTTTCCCCCCCCTGCCAGCGGCGGGCATCCCTGCCGGGGAGGGTCTCCTCACCCGCCCAGTGACCGCAGCTCCTTGCCCTGCTGCTGGGCTTCTGCGTGGGGCCCTGGCTTACCTCTCGTGGCAGCCAGTCTGTTTAACCCCCAGCTCCAGAAAGCATTTTGTGGCCAGAAGTGATGGCTGGCGGGTGCCTCTGAAGTGCCAGGAGACAGATGTTCAGGCCTTGGGCTTTGGCTGGCACACAGGGCTGCATCACCCTGCCCTAGGAGAAGGTGCCGGGCAGAATTTTATAGTGAGTGGTAGGACAACATCAGCATGGGATGAGAGACAACACTTCAGGAGCCCGGGCTACATCTCAGGTGCCTTTCCTAGGTGAGCTTGTGCCAGCTGAAGTTTGCAGAGCTGAACGGCCCGAGCCAGCGCTGCCTGTGCCGCCTGGAGGTGGAAAGCATCATCTGATGATCTTCCCTGTGCCAGGTTCTCCTGCTCAGAGCGCCATTCGACTCGTGCCAAGCTGCAAGCTGTTGTGGTGGAGGTAAGAAGGCTTGGCTTTGAAGCAGAAGGTGATGTCTGCTTGCACGCATCTCTAAGCAATCGACATCTGACCCCTCTAGCATAGGACAAGAATACAACTTTGCATCCGAAGTAGGCAGCAGGGGCTCAGCGAGGATTAGTGGCTCCTTGCCCCTTCGGCCACCACTGTGAATTGCTGGGAAATCTTCCCCAACCTCTTTTAAAAATGAGTGAAAGCAGAGTCATGGAGCATGTTGGAAACTCTCAAGCCTTCTGCCGTTGACTGCAGTTAGGGCCAACATGGCCTCGATGGATGTGCAAATGTGCTATTTGCCAGCACTTCCACGTACTGCTCGTGAGAACGGGAACAGCAGCAGCCGTGCTGGTTGTAGGACGGCACTTTTTCAACATCTGCTGAAAAATTAAACACCCGTGTTTTTGGGAAGTGTCGCATCTTTGACAAAAAGTCATGTTTTTCCCGCTGTTCAGGCAGGGCTGGTTAGTGCTGAAGTTGCCAAAATTTCCATCTGTGCTGCTCCACATCCCAGTGCAGGCAGCTGCCTTTTCCCTGCCAGTCTACCCTGACCCCGCGCGGAGGAGGGAGACCTCCATCTCAGTGCCAGGGCAGCTACCTCGATGCTGTCGCTGAGTTTTTCTTAGGCCACCACGACAGCTTGTGTTTTGTAGATACCTGCTCTGTGACGGGCACATTCCTCGGCTGCACCACATCCACTCAGCCCTGGCTCATGCAGTAATTAGCCAAGTGTTTCCTGGCTGCCTTTAATTACAGCCACAACTATTTCCCTCACTCTAACGTAACACCTCTGAATGACAGCAAAGGTTTTGGGCTGCAACCCGCACGGAGCGCGGTCCCAGCACGTGTTGGGACGCAGCTGTGCACCGGCAGCTGCTGATTTGAACCTGTAGGGCTCATACCCACTCGGTGAGTCACGTTTTTAGTTTTTGACCTCAAGGTCATAATTGCCCATGCTGGGAATTAGCGGTGTCTCCCCCAGCACCCAGCTGAGAAGACACCGGGCTTTCTAAACCAGCCAGAAGGGCAGGATCCTCCTTAAATCTGTGTTTTGAGGCTCTCTCAGCTGTAATTTGCCCCCTGGCAAAGCAGCTCAGCTGACGAAGCCATGGAAGGAAAGTACACGTCACCTTCCTGGCCACGTCACACTTGGTCCCCCAACATTTTCACGCTGACGGCAGCAAGGTGGGCATTGAGCCCACCTGCCCGCAGACAGCCCATGGCTCTCCGCTGGGGACACGCAGCCTTGCAGACCTACGTTCTATGGCAGCACCCAAAAGGGCGAGCTTTTCACCCCCCCCATCCCCCCCCCCGCACCTTGCTAACGCTGTTGCGGTTAGCTGATCTGGTGGTGGTGGTGTTGCCATGGCTGTAACCCGCTGTATTTCTGGTCGCAATACAGGCCTTCAGCGGCTTCCAACCAGCTTGGGGGCTGCCAGAAACCAACGCAGCAGCTGCCGGGCTCGGCCTCGCGAGGCTGTGATCTATAACGTGCATTGTCTTTTTATGTAATGTGTTTTATTAAACATCTTCTAAAGCTTACAAGTGTCCCCAGGACATAACTCTCCAGCGCAACGTAACGCTTTGCCAAGTAATGAAGTATGATTTATGGCGGTAACGGTTATCCTACGGTTGGTTTTTTTTTTTTTTTTTTTAAATTATTACAGCAATAGCTCTGTCGAATATAGGAATATAACATGCTGCATTTGGCACGTTTATGACAACAGTGCTCTGGTTTTCTTAACTCCACAGTTCAGTGTTGGCAGTATTTCAAATTCTTGAGACAGATGTTTAAATGAATTTTTTAAGAGGACAGTGAAATACTTTTAAAACATCATACGGCGCTGAGTGTCTCAATATGAGCGGGAACATTATTTCTTTAACGTTCAGGTAGGGCAGGGCAGCACATGGCCTCTCTGGTTTAGATCTCACAGTAAATGATGGAAGTAGCAAATGTTGAATTAGCTTTCTGGGGCATCCTGGCCAGTTGTTAACTTTTTGGCCGAGGTGGTGGTGGCAGGGGGGAATGGACACTTGACCTTCTCCTGGATTTAGTTCGTATTCGCGTCTCCTCTGTGAGCAGTGAAAACAGATCCACATTTGTTTTGAATGCAGTTCCCACCACGCTGATACAGGACTAAGTGGTCTCACGCTGACATTTTGAGTGTGTCATTGTGGTCCCAGTGGTTAGGGTTTCAGGCCAGAAATGACAATCATTTGGAAAAATGTAAATGAGAACCCTGGTCACATATCTGTGTGGCAGATAGCATTCAAGTATTTCCATCGAAACACTGAGAATTCTTGTGTTTTTTTTTTCCAAAAAAATAATTCCTTTTTTAAAAGCTATTGGCTAAAACTGACAAGAGCCCTGTAATTAACAAAGCCGGGGTATTCGGTGCTGGCATTGCTGTTTGCGACTTTCAGTCATGGAAAAATCCACAAAGGCAGAAGCCGGCATTGTTGGAGACATCATCGCCCTCGGCGTAGCGCGTGTTTGCGGCAGGGAGGGGAAGGCGCCCTGCAACGAGGCTGCGCACGCAGTCAGTGCAGAGAGATTGAAGACAAGGGAAGCATCAATAAAGCAATGAACACTTATATTTAATTTACATTTGACAATTTGCACATAAATAATGATGTAAACCAATACGTAAACATATGATAGTTTGTTGTTCTAGCAAAGTAAAAAGCCTGTTAACTTTGGTCAGAGTCTTTCTCAAGAGAGACAAAAAAAAAAAACCCCAAAACACTGTTGATTGTTGCTACATTCACATGTAAGACTTCTAAGGGAAGAGGGAAACAGTAAAGAGAAGTAACAATTCTTAAAGCTGATGCATATAAATTCTTGTAAAATTTGTATCAAATACAAGAAAGCACTACAGGCAAATAATAGGAAAATTGTGTGTCCAGTGACAGAGTAGTGATACTTTGGTTTATCCTACAAGTTAAGTACTATATTTATGAACTATTGCTACATTTAAAAGATGTCAGCCTCACAATTTGCAGGAGTGGAAATGTAATGAACTGTAGTCCTTCAAAAGCTGTGTTGAGAGACTTGTATTTCAGGATTGTTTGTTTTTTAACAGAAGGCATTAAAATGAAATTTGCTGAAAAAAAATCACCGAATCCTGGATTGCTGAAGTAAGTAAGTAAGTGGGCTATTGTAAAATTAGAAAGAATATAACCAGACAAAAAGATATACGTGGAGGGGAGGTGTGTAATAATGCTACTTATGCGAGTCGACCATGCAACTCGTTAATGGCAGGGTAAAACGAGACGAGGGGCTCATCCCAACTAACTTCCATCCTGCCCTTCACTGTGTTTTGTGAACACACCACGCACGGGTCGTATCTGGCTTCTTTTCAAGTTCTTTCAGTTACATTTTCTGGCTGTTTGTTCACTGACCACCCACCTCCTTCCCCCCAGGACACACTGCCGGGAGAGCAGGGGTCCGATGACCCCCCATCCTGCAAACAGGGTCACTCCCACCAAATTCGCTGAGACGCCATGCGTGGGTGACGTCATTCACGTAAGTTGTTTGCAAGTTCAGGCTTCACCTGGACAGCTGTGCACACGTACTTGCAAGTCATAAATGCCTTAGTACAACCTTCTGGTTTTGAGGTCATTGGTAATATGCAAAACCGGATAACATCTGATTTTCACACTTAGATGAAAAATAGGTTTTATTACATGGTTTGGCTCACAACTTAAGTGGTATAAATATATATACATATACATATATAGTATAGTGGTATAAATATATCTATAAATATACATGTATTCTTTGCTACACCTCAAACGTCACCATATCATCTTTGGGCTTAGCAAAACAAAAAGATAAAAGGATGTGCATTCTGTCTTTCCCTGTGCACATTTTGGTTTCTTCTCTAAAGTAGCAAAGCATTTAGATAAAACAGCATTGTCTGCACCACTGGACACAAGCACTGAGGTAATTGTTGTTCAACAACTTTGCAATGCCCTTTTCTTCTTTAATTAAATTAACCACAAAATGTACAAACACAAATACTGAGAAAAATCTTGAGTCGTACAGGAAGGACGAAAAAAAATGTATGTGCCAGGAAAGGACTTTGTTCCCCACTTCTACCCAGGCAAAGTGGGAGAGGAAAATACAAGTAAAACCAAACCCCTTCTTTCTCAGGGAATCTGTCTTTTTTTTATCCCTGGAAGGCTCTGGCCAAAAAAAAAAAAAAAAGAAGAAGAAGAAAGAAGTCTGCCAAAAATCTCCTTTTAGACAGAATCTTAAGAATATTTGTGTGTTTGCTTTTAAACTGCTTTTGGAAACAAAAGAATGTAAGTGAGATTTTATTTTGGAAGAGCCACTTAAAGCTGATGCATTCCTTTGGTCATAAAGTTACATGACAATGTGCGGGGCTGTAGCTGTTTTCTAGAAACCTGTGGTATTGTCCATGGCAGGTAGGGGTTTGCTGTGCCGCATCTGTTCCAGGTAGGGCTGCAGGTAGAAGAATCTCTCTTCTCTCCTCAGAGAGGCAGAGGTAGCAGTTTCTTCCCTGCTTGCTGCTACTCTGGGTTTTTTGGGTTTTTTTTTTTTTTTCTTTTCAATTCCCAGTGGGGTGATTTGCACATAAAAGTACACAGCATTTTTTTCAAACCAACGGATCTAGGATTCTGTATGTCAAATGTCCAACTTTGGCAATACGAAAAACCACATTTGTTTAAAAGACATCGGTACATAAAACACATTTACTGAAACCCCAATCTTAGGTTCTTAAAACAGATGTGCAGAAAAAAATATCTACAAAGAATGGCCATAAAACAAAAAATAAAAACATTTAAAGTAAAAATTACAATGAATTTTCCAGTCATTGTAAACATTTTCCTAATTATTGCTTTTAGAATGATTAATTGCATAATAAATTATGAAGTACTATCATTGAAAAAATAATTATGGATAGATGATTGTCTTTTAGTAACTGGCGAGGCAATGCACAGTCCTTTGCCCCTTTTTATGCCCTGAGAAAACAGTAACTTTGGAGTTCCTTCTTTCAGCTGGAGAGCGTAGGGAAACTACTGTAAGCCAAGATTGCTTTGCAGCATTGAAACTATGTACAAGCAACTGCTACAGGCACCCTGACTTGCCAAGTCATAAATAAAAAAAAAAAATCACTTTGCCAAAAAGTCTTAAGGGTCCATTGGTTCAACTGTTTCTTGCTTGACCTTTACAGGTAACAGAGGTAGTGGGTGACCGTGAGGCAACTTCATAATTGACATATCTGACGACTCGTAAAGGTTGCATCCTGAGGAGATAAGTCCGTTTCCCAGGTTCCTCTGTAGAGATACTTTCAGATTAGCTCCTTCCATTTCCCTCCTGAGCATGGTCAGTATATCCTTCTCCACGATCGATGTTAAGTCGATATTGTCCTCCACTTCTTCCAACTTGTCGGCGTTGTCACTGATGTCGAACTTCTCGATCTCCTCGTTGATTCGATTCAGGTCCTCCATGGAGAGGCCGGAGGCAGGGGCGACAGGGCAGTTGCCCTTCAGGTGGACCTGGAGGCTGCAGAGGTGAATGTAGCTCTTGTGGCAGTGGATGCATTTATGGGGACGTTCCCGGGTGTGGAGTCGCTTGTGCAGCTTCAGGTGCACAAACTGGGTGAATTTGGCCGGGCAGAGCTTGCACTGGTAAGGCTTCTCTCCAGAGTGGAGCCGCAGGTGCGTTTTGAGATTGCTGGTGCTGCTGAACCGCTTGTGACAAACCTAATGTGGGGGGTGGCAGAGAAACAGTGAATGAGTGGGAGGGGATTTTATGGTTTAAATCGCCGACACCTAAGGAGGAGATGGCAGGATGAAGCGGCAGCTTTTTGTATCTTCACACTTTCTCACAGAGGGAAAAAAATCCCCACCTTTTTTATTTAAATATTGCCGAACAGCAATTTGCATACAGTCAATGGCAAAACTGTATCAGGCAGATGTTGCTCTAGCAGGCTAAAGGCAACCCTGCTGTCTCACAGACGCTGCTGCACCAGGGCTGGAAACGGCTGTGATACGGACTCCAGCCCCGAGCAGCCACGGGTTTGTCACGCAGCCCCCCCCGTGCACCGTACGGGGTGTGCATGAGCCCTGCCGTCCCTTCAGCCTCCAAGGAAAGTTGTCTCTGCGGTGTGCTACGTACCTGACACTCGTGGGGTTTTTCACCCGTGTGTACCAGATAGTGCTTCTGGAGGTGAGCCAGCTGCGTGAAGCCTTTATTGCAAGTCTGGCATTTAAATGGTCTCTCTCCGCTGTGTACTCGGAGGTGCACCTAGGGAGAAACAAAGCAATTAACAATCTGCAGTTTCCAGTACCGTAACAGAAGTACTTTCAGACATTTCCTGAAGTTAGCAGAAGACTCCCATTGCCAAAACACAATGTTATCTAGTTAATTAGGTGGTGTCAGTATTGAAACGCTCTCTTTACAACCATGCTTTCTTGCTGGGGGGTGCCATATTAAGCCCAGACTGGTAAACAGCCTAACAAGCAAGGGAGGCCTGTCCCTACTTTTCCTAGATAACCTACAGGGAGAAAGCAGAGCCTTCCAAGAAGGCTCGTGTCTTACTCTCCACTTCCTACCTTCAGATTGGAGAGCTGGCCAAAGGTCTTGGAGCAAACGTTGCATTCGTACTTGATCTTCCCGTTCTGCTTCTTCAGTGGGTATGGGAGTGTTTTGTAACCGGTCACATTCCTCTTACTTTTAATGAGATTCATGGCTTCTTCACTGCCGGTGGCAGCCAACACCACTGAGGTAGGTTTAGGTTGCATTATGTGTTCCGAACTGGCTGCTGTACCAGCTGTGGGTGACCCACTGGTAGGGCTGCATGGCTTGTCCTTCATGCTGGCAGCAGCGCCCGTGATAGAGAAGGCACTGTTAGGTGCTGGTATGAGGAAGTCTCTTGGATGATCAGGCTGCAGCAATCGACGGCCTCCTTCACTGGGCAACGAACTGGGGAGTGTGGTGGGGTTCAACATGTGGTGGGAAAGGCTACCTCCGCTGAGTAGGTTGCCATAAAGAGGATACATCCTTGGGAAGAGATTGAAATTGTTGATGCCATTGATATTGTTCAAAGCGCTCAGGTTATTACAGCTCATATTGAATGGAGGTAACAGGAATTTGGGGTAGTGGGGGTTATAGGATGGTAGAAAGGCAGGTGGGAGGTGGCCAGGGGGTGCATACCCAGGGTAAGACCCCAATCCTTCTGAGCCATACGATCCATTCAAGTAAGAGTAGGGCTCTCTGTGCTCTTGGGAAGTAGGTGCCAGAGGTGAAACCGTGACCCCTGGACTGCTGTGAGGGCTTGAACTTTTTAAACTTTGGTCTGGGCTGCTCCTCCCGGAAGGACTTGGCGTAGTAGATGTCTGGATGGGCGAGTGAGTAATGTAGCTGGGTCTGTCCATCCCGTATGCTAAGGAAGCTTTCAGATAGTCTTCTGGAATGTGAGGTCGGATCGGGTAGACAACTCGAGGGAAGAAACACCTCTCCGGGCTGTAGTTCTTACGTAAATCATCCAAGTCTTTTTCTGGAGTAACTGGTGAAATGTTGGTCTGGAAGAAGTCTTTTCCTTTTTGGGGATTGGATTCCATTTTCAGGATTTCTTTCACACTGTGCTCCTTCTTTGGGATGCTTTTCTGATACAGCTCATCTTTATCAGCAGTGTGCTGCTTTGGATTAACATGGGTTTGTGCTGAAATACAAAGACAAGGTAATGATTATTTAGATATGCCACCATCATGATCTCTTTTCAAAACACTCCTACAAGTTTAGTGGGAAGGAAGGGCCACTCTCAGATACGAGCAATCATTTAACTCACCAAAAAACTAATTTCTGTGTGAAGCAATGCCTGCTGGTATTAGAGTGTTAATAAAAAACATTGTTAATTTAAGGGATACCAGCCAGTACATACAGATCTGGATGATGACTCATTTGCATAGTGCTAGTCTCCACTTTGCAAACTCATTTCACCTTCCTTTCCCCTTAAATTTGACTAGCTTTGCTGTTGAATGTCTATTTAAGCAGTATTTCTAATAAATGCGGTAACAAGCGTTTGTTCACAGTACAGGTTTAACAGAAGGACCTTGCAGAACGCAAGCTCCCAGAAATGTTCCTCAGTAAAATAACAAGGCATGACAAATCGGCTTTTGCCAAACCGCAGCAGTCACTTCACCAGCCAGTTCAATTACTTACAGTACCAAAAAAACCATGGCTGGCTAGGATGAAAGCCTTCTTCAAAGAGAAGGTATTCTCCATCAGTAAACAGATCATTACTCATTAAATATACTGCTTAGGAACATCTACAACAAAGCAGACTATTTACTGCAGATTTCTGTGGCATTCAGTCTATGCAAAACTCCTCTGCTTACAGCTGTACTTTATAAAAAAAAAATGCTGAAGCAAAGCAAAAGAAAGCAAGACTAGTTGGCTCCAGCTTAAGTTGAAATGTACTTAAAAAAAAAAAAAAGAAAGGAAAAAAGAAATATGTATTTAGAGGGAAATACAAGCTAGCATCCATTCAGCTCAGTTCAGCACATACACTGTTTGTTTGTATTCAAAGACACTACCTTGTTATCTGGACATAATACAATATAAACTGTACACTGAATGATGTCCCCAATAGAAAAAGAAATCTGCTTTAATCTCCCGAAGTTAATAGTTATATAATCTCGAAATGATGACTTGCAAGGTATTTTATTATAGGGGAAAAACTACAAGAAGGTTTCGTATTTGTGGTTAGTTATGTGCAAGGTTTTCCATCAGGAGGTACAAGTCAATGCCGATAGGTAAGAGACTCGAAAGTATCACAGCCCTTTACCCAAGTTTCTACTTTTGTGACTGACTGTTCTTACTTCGCTAACTGAGGTGAGAAACAGTTCTGATTTTTGGAGGACCAGCTGAACCCAGAGAGGAAGATGGGAACAGGCAATGACCATGCCACTTTCAACACGGATTCTTTGCTTCACTATTCACTACCCTGATGGAATCTATTATTTGGTAACATTACCCTATAAGGCAAAGAAACAGCCATTTATTAAACATATCCAAGAAAACAGCTGCTTTCAAAGCATGCTCCTACTCACAGCTACCGACTTTTACAGTAGCATCCTTTTTGAAATGGTATTAGACTAGTAGCAAGCAAATTTTGTTTGAGATATGTGAGCAGATTGTGTATTTTCAAGTTGCAATGAAATGCAATTGAATGCAGTTATGGTCAATTAAAATATTTATGATAAAACATAGGGTGTGCTGCACAGCAAGCACGTACACATGTAAGTGGTCAGCTTCCCAGTTACTTCTCTCAATGTTAAAAGTTTAATGCAGAGCTGTTTCAAAAATAAGTTAGTAGCGTGTCATGTTGCCTGGCATTAAAAAGCATCTACTTTCTTTGGTCATTTTGTCTGTACTTGTGGACTGGTAATACATTTTCTAAACGTCTACCCAGACTTTTGGGTATAACATAGCCTACTAGGTTCCAGAAGCTCCACAACGGCACTGTGGATGGTATTATCTGCATCATCTTATCAGCTGCCTGTCACCACACCAGCTTCTCAGAGCAAACATTCCTGGTGGCGCTATCAGCTTCGGGAAGTATCGAGTCCGGGAAGTATTGAAAGCTGGGGGGGAGGAAGGAGGACTTGTGAAGCCTCGCAGCCGAAAAAATAAATAAATACCACCTTATCAGCCCCATATCAGTTTCTCAGTGGGGTCTGTCAAGCAGGAAGTTCAAATTGACACTTTTCTCTTTTAAAGAAAAAAATCCAGGGGGGAGGGGAAGAGGAAGGAGAAGTGCTGGCGCTGCTGGAAAAGCGATAGAAAAACCAGGGCCGCTTCAGCCTGGAGGAACAGCTCCTACTGTCACAAGGTTAAACATCAGGCTGGGGGCGTACGTGCCTTATGTGCCGGAGCATGCCCGCGAGTGACAGAAAGGAAGCTCACATTGAGAACGTAACTTTCTTTGTAAAACAGGCCCATGTCCCCATTTGACAGACTAAAGATAATTGCTCTTTCCTTCCCTTCAAAGTTTTCCCAGTAAAGCCTTCCCTCCTACTAATTTCCATGCGTAGACAGAAGTTGCAATATTTAAAGATTATTTTTCAAGTCTAACTGTGACAGCTCTCTTTAGTTTGCAAGCTATCTTTGGTCCATAAATCCCTTCTTGGCTCCTTCCCCTATTACCTGAGCACAAGGGATGCTTGGGAACACCAGGGAGATCAAAACATAAACAAGTGTGTCAGCACTGTGTAAAATAAGAGAAGGTAGCGTTGGGGGCCAAGAAGATGTTCTTATGTTTTATACTGAATGTGGATTTAAACCAGGGCTGAAACTGATTGTGAGGTTTACAACCTTTCTTGTTGCTCTTAAAGGAGCCATACTTCAAAGTTAGAGATCTATTTCTTATAAACGGATTTTTTTAAAACTTGTGATTTTAGATTTAAGTTCTTACCGATCACAATGTCTCCCTCTTGCTCTTGAAATGTGTTTCTCCCTCCCACCCCCATATACATATATATACACACTAAATATAGGCACATACTCTTCCAAGATCTGTCTAGTTTCTGTGGTCAGAGACACACACAGAAAAGAAGTTCATGACAAAACAAGAACAGTGCAGCCGCATTTGTAAGTTACTGATCTGAGGGGAGAGGGGGAAAAAAGAAAGAAAAAACCCCAGACGTGCCTCTTTAGGAGACTGATCCACTTTTAACTGAGGTCAACAGATTATTTGCTCAGATCTGAGATTAGTGAGTGCGTGCAAGAGGAAAAGGGACAAAACCCTCTGTTACTTTTAAGTATTATTAAAACTTGAGCGGAGGGGCTGCCTGAAGTCACTCCAATGTGGGTGTTCCAGCTACAGACTGCTCTCATTTCATGTGCTCCAAGCTGTAGCCTGAGAAAGACTTCATAAAAACAATGATCTGTTTTTTCTAAAAACTTGAAAAACGGTTGTAGGCAGACAGTAATTTCAATAGTAATTTCAGGAGTGAGATGGTACTGAACACTTTGAGTGGTGGAGCTTAATTATGCCGATTCACATTTTCGATCTAAATTAAGCACCTCTTTTGCTAGTAGAAAGAGAACCTCGAAGTTGTGAAGCAGGCAAAACAAAGAATGTTTCCACTCAAAATGAGAATGGAGACCAACATTTAGAAGTATATAATTTGATCATCTGTTTTCTAAATGTGTCCAAGGCAGCGTTACATGCCTTTGAAAACATTTTGCTCAGAGAAGGTCTTTAAGGGAGCCTTCAAATAATCCTCAATATTAAGTCAACTTTAGCCCCCAAATTCTGATTTTGTGAAGACAACCTTTCACATCATTTCAAAATTATTTTCCTGAGCCCTTTTGAACATTCCAGGAGGCATTTTTTTAAGCAAGTGCAGATGTTTCCTCTCAACCCAAACAGAAAAGCTTCAAAACCTGAAAGTGAAACTGCCCATAAACAAAAGGGAAAGCAAGCGGCAGGGCTTAGCTAATGGCCAGCATGTCAGGGCCAGCAGAAAGAAGAAAAGTATCAATCACATTTAAGAAAAAAGCATTAAGAAGTTAATCTTCATAGAATCTGTAAGATTTTAAATAATACCACGTTAAACCTGTTAATGAAACAAAAGGATTGCCAAATGTTTTATAAACATGCAAATTGTCTTCCCCCAACTCGAACTTTTTTCTGAAGCTTGACCAAAAGAAGCTGTCACCTGCCTCGACTTGACTGAGGAGACAAACACGACATGAGCAGCAGGAAGTTGCATCACATGATTGCAATACATGAATATTATTATCAAATAGTCATGTCCTGAGTCAATGCAATTGTTTGGGGTTCTTGTTTTTTGGGGTTTGGCTTTTTTTTTTTTTAAACTGTTACCTTCTCCACCCTCCATCCCAAAATAATCCTCCTATGATGAGGTAGGAATGAAATGCTAAACTATGTGGGACCCCCAAAGCAAATTCCCTTTGTCTGTTCGGTAGTCCAAAAATAAAATACCACAGACTAAAAGACAACCTGAGGGCCCAGTTGAGTGAGGTTAAGCACATTTAACAAATTACCAAAAGTGTTTTTTTGGCCAGCAGAATATAGAAATCTTGTGCCATCGCACTTAAAACCATTTCCTGGACAACAGCATGATCTGAAGGTGACATATCTCAAATCTCGACAGAAAACAACATCAGTGGCCTCAAAACAGGGAGAAAGGAGAATAAGATCATTTGAACCAAGAGTGAGTTGAATGAGTTTCCACCACTGGGATAACGCAGAGTCTTGCCTCTACCACTGTTGTGCAACTCCTTGCAGGCAGTTCAACATCCACTCAAAATTACGTAGCTCCACTTGGAGCTAATCATGGCCGTGAAGGTAGGTGTGTGCTTCAGCGTCTGAAGGACTGGGTCAAAGGCCCCAATTCAAGAAAACACTGAGGACAGGGTTAAACCCATAACTAAGTACATGCCTAATTGCTGTCTTGAATCTGGATGCTTTCCTTCTACAGCACAAATGAACTAACGCTGGAGAAGTTACCTTTAATTTGAAAGTTTGCTGTTACAGAGGCAAGTTGATGTTATATGTGGATGTGTAAATATATTTATGCTCTAAAGTGGTAGTTCTCTCATTTTTGAGGCCACTAATTACAGGAAATAAAGCCAGAGAAATTCTCTGATGCATTTTTCCCTGGAGGCCCATCCCGCTCGGGTGCTTAAAGAGGAACTGATGTGCTGAACTCCCAAGACCGTGATCCCCAAACCCCTAAAGCACCTAAAGCAGCTGCCTGTATTTTAAGTTGGCAAGACTGGAAGCTTTCCTTAGGTGTGGGTCCCAGGTGGCCTCTCCTGTGCTGGGCTGGGCAACTAGCCAAGACACAGCTCTTCCAAAGCCTCCCGCAGGCACCAGCATGCTCTGCACACCCAAGACGCGGTGGAGGGAGGGAACTGGGCACAACACACCGTGGCCATGGGCTGGCAGTGCTGCTACCCCACGCCCGCGCCAGCATGTGTCCCAGTGGGAGGGAGCCCTGACTTCAGCCTGCAGTGGGACCTTGCCCCCAACTTTCCCCCCCTCTTCCTCAAAGGGTGCCAAAACCAGCAGCCAGAACTGGGAGAGGTGGTAATGCTTGCCTGCTCCTCTGAGGGAAGCCATGCCACTTTAAACACCAAATTATTAGCAATCCTTTTGGCCAGAGGGCTTTCCTGACTTTCTAGCAGGTGGAGGAGGTGACCAGTGGGGGGTCCCCCCAAGCAAGACTGCGTTAAGATGTTTTGATGGGGCAAAGCCCCACGTCTGCAGCAGGTGCAGGATGCTAGTGATTTGGGGACATGCCTTCTGCACTTTATTCTTAAATGAACACAGTGCAAGGGCACCTTGGCCAGGCTTGCGATAGAGAGAGAGAGGCTGGCAAGGCAGCAGGATGCTCACTACTTTTAGATTTTACTAACAGTGGCCTGGGAGGACAGGAAGAAGAAAACTGAATGGTGCCGACATTCACTTTAAACTCATCTGGTTCCAGTACTAACACTGGAAAAGCCATCCCTGCTTGCACTGTTGCTACAGGACCTTCGGCAAATAAGCATCTTTGGGAGACCTCTGGATTTTTTTCTGTACTTCTCAAAAAAGGGCACTGAAACATTAGAAAACCTCAATCCTTACGGTACCTGTAGGATTTCTGGCCCAACTGCAGGCTTTAGGCCTGAATGTGTTTGTCACAAAGGTAAGGGGAAAAGACAAAAGAAGTAAGAACTTTTTCTCATTTTTCTGAACTGCTATTTTCTTTAGGTGGAGGGTGCTAACATAAAATTTCTAAGTGGTTTAAACAGAATTGTATTTAATAAGAAGAAGGGATATTTCGATCTCAGCATCTGGAAAGACTGCTCTTTCAAATGTTAAGGCTGAACTACACAATTGTTGCTCAAGATCACATCTCTTTAAATCCACATATTGAGCCTACTTTTACTAAAATGGATTATTCTGCACATGTCCAGACAACCCTAGTTTTCACCTGAGTAACCAGGTAATTAGTTGACACTTTACAAATACATTCCTCACTACTTCTGCAAGGCAACCCGAGACGCCAGCAGATGCAGGAAACTGAGGCTGCATTTGTGTATCCTCCTAGCTAGTGGCCAAATGTGTCTGGCTGGATCTTTGCAAACTCCTCATCTACAGGAACCCTTAATGCTATTGTCTTGTCCTACCTGCAGGTTCCACTGAAAAGCCAACAGTTCATCATATCAGGAAATAAAACTGCACAGTGAGTGCTGAAATAACATATGTGCAAAGATGACAGAAGCAATGAGATACTTTTTGAAGAGGGAATATAGCAGCATAGGACGTCCCCTCCCTCTCCTCCCTCTGCCATTAAGAGAAAGCAGATTTTCTTCTACAATTTGTAGGGAAAGGCCAAACACTGGTGAAAGGATGACATCCATGGAAGACAGATGTACTTTTGATTAATCTGAAGGTGTGACATCATTTTCATGGTGCAGGGTTACATTTTAGCTCTAATGATCCCCAAAGTAATACTGGTATTTTATAACCCATTATTTGTTGCCAAATAACAGCAAATAGTCCTTTTTATAAAAAAACCTGCTTGCAGTTTTTCCTTCACATTTCAGTGTAGGCACTGGCAGAAGGACAAAAGAATGCTCTGCTCTATCTCAGAGCAGCTAGCAGGAGGGGAGGCAGCCTAAGAGTCAAATGAGAAGTTAGCAAGAATCTCTCCCTCTCTTCAAGGGGCCCTGGGTGAGGTGCTAGGCAGTGATTAAACTATGAGTAAAGTGCTGAGGCTGGAAATGGTCAGAAACCACAGAGAAGCACAGAGATAAACTCCTGGAAATACCTCTTCCCCCTGCTACCAGTGCTATTATTTTTGAACAGAAAACGAAAGCTGCGATATACAGCCAAGAAACGGGGACAAAATACACTGAGCTTAAAAAACAAGTAACCAGATGAGAAGACCACAGGAGGTTTGCTCCCATAAGATAAGTAAGCATAGATGCAAGGCTCAAAGAGCATTATGCAGTCAACATATATTTTGTCAGACACCTAGACAGTCATGGCACACGGCTACTTCCTTGTACAGTGAGAACAGCCCTTTGGGAGCATGACTGGACAGCCTTTAGTATATGCTATCAAAGCAGACTTTTGCTCAGCGCTACAAGATCCGGACTTGGAAAGCCTTAGAGTGAACCAACAGCTGTGGTTCTGAAGGCTTAGGATATATTCAGGTTGTCTGTCCAGAATTTCATCAGATAAGACTCAGACTGTAAACCAGTAACTGTTCAGATTTTTTATAATCTGTTTACATTTGAACGGGCACAGGGAACTCATTCTGTTGCATTGGGTTTTTTAATTCCCCTTTTCCACTCTGAGCTACCTACTGTGACACAACAGATGATGCAGCTGTGTAATTATACAACTTATTATTAGATCATATAGGCAGAAGAGACATTGCTAGCATTCCTTGTTTACACTGTAATCCACTTACTGAGGTTCATCATTGTCAGCTCTCTAGAGGAGGGATAGTGCAGCCTCTCTGCAAAGTCTCGGCAATACCACACAAGCAGCTCTTGGTTGGCAGGGATGGGCTTGATGGTGTAGAAGTAAATGTTCATTCCATTCTGACAAGCAGCCAAGTTCTGTTCCTGAACAGAGTAGCCAGGGTTTACATAACGCATCCAGTTGCTCTTGTCCTCATTAAATCCGTCAATGAAGTGGTGAAGCTCACCACTTGAATAGATCTGGAATAGAGAGGAAGTGCTTATGAATATATATACGCACAATACGCAACGCATGCGCACAGAGTCCAGAGGGGAAAAATGATAAGCTTTGTTTTTTTTTTTTTAAAACGAGCAGATATTACTGAAGTAAGACTCCAAGCTGGGTTTCCCCCTTTCCAACTATGATATCCTCTGTGTTAAGACAAGACATACTTACTCAAAGGTAAGTCCACAGTCACCTCTTCCATTTCTGCTTAGGCTGTATCTCTGCTAGTATGGACAAACCAGACCCAAAATCTGAAATGCAGAGTACTCTCCCTGCATGAACAGTCTACCTTAGAGTCCTTTTCCTGGTGCTATGATCAACAAGTGGGTGATGCTAATGACTGCAGGTCTGAGTGCATGCTTGCATTAATGCTTTGAGTCACCTGTGTATAAGACTGACTGGCTGTGCTACGTCAGAGTCTTTCTCGCTTTTTTCTATGGCCTCTGTACTTGCAGTTTCCTACCACCTCCACCCAAAGGTTTAAACTATGCAAACATCCTCCACCTCCCCAGAGTCCTAAAGCAACACTTGCTCATAGTTGGACTGTAACCCTTTTGTAGAAAGGCTGGGCGAGGCAAAGATGAACTTCACCTGCCATAACTTAACGAAGACCTGGAGTGGGGCCAGACAATGAGAAGTCACTTTTCCTATCGAGGGACACGTTCTGGCTTGTCCAGAGAGGGGAAAGAAAGCATGAATCTAAAAACTGCTCAGCAGCTTGCGGGGAAAGAAGTCCCAATCACTGACAGAAGCTACCTTTTCTTAGTGGTGAATAAGAGAATTATTAAAAAAAAAACCCAACAAACCAAAACCAAAGAAAACCCAGGACACACATTTGTAAAAGACACATCCTTTACTCTCAGGGGGAACTAGCTCCATGCTGGATGAAAAGCGGTTCCTGGGTTTCGCAGAACAGATGACCGGGCAAAAGCCAGACCTTGAAGCGGGAGCAGCTTGCACCAGCGAGGAACACCTTGCTGAGCAGGAAATGCCTTTTCGAAGGGGAGACAGAGCTTATCTCGGGGGGAAAACACTCCACAGTGTGTTCCTGCCTTTGTGTTCACGCCACTGTCTTTCGCACCTACCTGGCCAGGCAGCGCATCCTGCGAGCGCCTGCTGGCCAGCCGGGACCTCTCCTCTCCTCCCCGAGAGAGCTGCCAGGAGAGAGGCGAGGCAGCCTGGCCCTTTAACATGGGCCGTAAACACCAGAATCACTTTCTTTAAGAGTAACTTCCTGTAAACTGAGAAGGGGGAAATACATGTGGCCTCATCAAAGCAGCTTGCGAGAGATTTTGCGGTGTGTTTGTTATGAGAAAATGGAAGGGAGCTGGGCGAGTTGTGCTGCATCAATAGGAGCCTTTGGGTTTCTCTGCTCACCCCGGCTCGCAAACTTCCAGGAACGCGGGGCTCCGGTGCTCAACCCCTGCCACCGCTTCCCAAACCGGCCCTCCACCACTCCCATGGTGGGGCCACGGATGCTGCAGGTCACCATGCTCCGGCTCCGGGACGAAGGCGCCCCACAGGGCTCCCACCTCTTCTGGGGAAGGCGAGACCAGATGTGCTGAGTCACGGCACGGTTCCCAGAAATGACGTTGGCCCCGGGTGGCCCCGCTCCCCTTGTGCGGGCAAGGAGCAGGCAGTGTCCCCCAGCGCGTCTAGCAGATGTTCCCACTCCTGCCAGCAAGCCCGGGATGCCTTTAATAACATGTGGGAAGTTATCTCCCACAATTTCCTTTGCATATGCAAGCCTGTGTCAGACCCCTAGGAAGGAATTCATATTTGGTGCAGCAGCCTGTCTTGAACGAATCAAGAGATTATAACAGGGAATTTAACGATGCTTAGATGGCTCCTAGGATATTATTTCTGAGGATCCCTCCACATTAAGGCTTAAAATCACATCATGAGAATGATGTCATCTTTCTCGCTGCAATATATGAATGAAGTCCTGCAAGATGGTTAGCAGCCCCTCTTCCCAATGTTTGCTGTCTTATCAACAACTGGCAGGGCTAGGGCCGGTGTACTGGTCTCTTCCTATGCTGGACACAAGCTCCCAAAAAACATGGCTAAAAGAAACATTTTGTAGCCTTACGAATGTGAAAACAGTTGCCCGCTTTGTAAAAATGCTCATGCAAATAATTGCCTGTGCAATTCTGTATTACATCGCACGAAGACAATCTGAGTAAACCAAAATGATGCAATTAGGTAGGAAGAAAGGGGTGTGGGGAATGCTAGTGCTTGCCCTGGGTTTCACCTGGCTGTGAGGTCGGGATATTGCTAAGGCAGGCAGGCACTTCGGCACAGAGGCTTGGATATACTCCCAAATCCACTGATTTAGACACAACCTAAATGGCTAGAAGGCAGCAAAACAAATCCATGGAAGGAGATGGGGCTGAAGGAATGTTCTCTAACAATTAATAATAGGCCTCTAAAGAAAACTGAGGATTATGTCAATTGATAAACTGGAAGCATATTCCCCAGCACAGACTTCCTAAGCCAAAACAAATTGGCTGGTGCTCCCTTACAGCTTATACTATGGAGTACAAATTAGGCATCACCTCTAGTGTCTGTCTGCCATTAATGGATTTTTCCCTTCACTAAGATCCGTGGGCTGCTCTTTTAGCATTTTCTGAAGTGGACTAGAAGAGCTTATGACTTGAATGACATACGCTGAAGACCACCACCACTGTGTTATAGCAGGTCTACTCAAAACCCAGGAAAAAAATGTCACAAAATGTAACATAACTCCAGAGTAAAAGATTATGCAGTACTTTCACAGCTTCTTCATAGCTGGAACAGTCAAGGATATGTGACATTTGCGTAAACAAGAATGACTTTCCACTGTGAAGAAATGCAAAATAACCTGCCCCTACAGCAAGCAGCAGAACTATTTCTTTACACAATCAAGCACTGATCCATTCTGGAAGGCAAGAGCCGGGGAGGGCTGTGCATCTCCCCTGCTCTCTCCACCCACACAGTCCCTACATCCAAGACAGCCAGGCTTTTACTCAGCTTAGCTCAGCCCACTGGCTCTGTTCATGCCTGGCAGCATACAGAAATTGCCCCCTGCATTCACACAGGTCTGAAGCAGGAAGTGACCCAGCTTCTCAGCTGTACTCATTTAGTGATCTGCTTACTGCAACAACATGGTGCTGTTTTTTCCTGCTTACCCGCCAAAAGTATTTTCTGTTCGCATTCTTGGGAACCGTATCGCTGGTATAGATCTCTCCTACCAGGGGTCCAAAGCGCGTTCCTTTTGGGATGTACTCTTTGCTTATAACTCCAGTGACCTACAAGAAGAGCAGCACAGGATCAGTCCATCGCCAACAGAAATCAAAAAGTCTTACTTCCTCTCCCGTCCCCCGAACTTAACAAGGTAAAGCAACCGATGCAAGAAATTTTTAGTGACAGGACAGCAAAACAGAAATGAATTAACAACCGTGCTGGATACGATATGACCAGCTTTGCTAGATACTAGCATCTTACTGAGACATATGGAAGCCAAAGAAGACCACCTGAAAAATAGGTTTTGTGGAAATACATTTACAAGAAGAAAACAGTAAGCGAAATGTACAGAGACTGCCAAATATCTTCAAAAGTTATTCCTCCTATCAAAGGCAACCCCCAAAAGTCTAGTTCCAGCAAACAAAAATATTCAATAGCTATCAATCACTTCACTGCTATAGAGCTTGCTTTTCTAGTAAGTTAGGAACTGGAATGACTGCTCCTCCAGATCAAAATTAAACCTTCCCCCCCTCCCCCCCCACCTTCTTCGCTCTATAGCCATCCTGATAGCTCAAATGAGAACAAAAAAAAAAGACAACCTATAATTCTCTCACCAGCACAAAGTGGCATACAAAACAGAATATGAAATGGCTTTGAGACATGTACTCACAGATCACCCTCTTTTATAAAAAGGAGGCAACAGTTCCGGTAACATATGTCAAGTGGGTTTGCTCAAAAACGTGTAAGGGTTTTGATGAAAATGCTCCACTATGCTAGGTCTAGAAAATGTACTCTAGTTGTTCAGCTTCCTTCTTGACAGTAATTATACCAAAAAAAGTCACTGACCACAAATCAGGAAGCAATTCATCATTATTCAGAAGAACGTGCCTTGAAGTAACCCTTTGCAAAACACTGCTGAGTTATTGGTTTTGTCTCTCTCTGTTCCTCACCAATCTTCTTAAATTTAATGTATCCAAACAATGTTAGAAAACCAACAATTCTGTAAACCAAAAACCCCAAGCCTTTGCAAGACTGATCCTGCTGCTCAGATAGTGGAAAAAAAAAAAGAAGGTAGAAAGCCCATTAATTTGGTATTATAACCAAACTTTCATGGCAAAATGTATTAATTGTATCCCCTTCACACAGCTTGCAACTTGTCTTTTTGCTCACCAGGATTTCAGAACAAGACAGGAACAGCAGAAGTGGTTGACAACACTGAGAGTTGGGATTACTGCTGTCTGTACCACACAAGGAATCAACGTTCTTACCAAAGCATACTAGCACTTATCAGACCCTGCAGATAGCTCATTTCAGTGAGCATTTCTTTTTCTTCGTAACAGTCCTTCACAGCAAAGGACAGTAAAGACCTGGACTGTAGACAGCACTTAAACTAGCTCAGCCTTGTGATTTTCTTATGCTACGTTTTCTTCTGTTTTATCACCCTTGGTGTGAGAGAGGGCGAGAGACAGACAGACAAATACTTGCTTGTGTATTGGTCAAGATTAAAAATACCAGCAAACAACTAATGCCTAGCCTAATTTCATGTTAAATGTCAAAATAAAGGGGACAAATAACAGCCATGGAATCAAGCAAGTAATCCACCCGGAAACAGATTGCTGGGTGTTTTCGATGTGGTGGCTGTTTGCGCTCGTCTGTGTTTCAACATGTGTTTCAGCACACTACAAAAAAAGTTAAACATCAACAGTAGAAATAGTTAAATGCTCCATTGATCTGTGCATCTGGACTGAAGAGAGAGAAAAGGGACTTCCAGAAATTTTCCTACACCTACCACAAGCTGAAACAAGCTCAGTGGCTCAGTTTTATTTTTGTCTTGCTTGTACATTTCTCATAGAGAGCTGAAAAAGGCAGATGTTCTTCTCATCTTCCCCATATATCTTCATTTACATCCATCTGCCCTCTCATGAAAAGTTCACAACCAAGCTACAGCACACCCTACCAGTTTTACTGCATGGTAGCTCAAGGTTTTTTTATGGTCTTAAAATATTTTGGCCTTAATTAAAATGACTTTAATGAAATTCTCAGAATCTCTAGAAATCACTCCTCGAACTAGTCAACTTGAAACACTCACTCAACTGGTGTCTGACACAGCAGATACTTTTTGATATCTACCTTACATGCAGTGTTTGCTTCTCCCCTGGCACAGCTGAACATGAAGACAATTTCTCACCCTGCACCCATCAGAAGGTTATTTTGGCAGAGGATGTTCTGCACATCTGTGTGTGCCCACTGAAGTTTTACTAAACCAGACTAAAGCTGTCCAGACGACTTTTAACCGAAGGTGGCCTTCTGGTCAGCAATTCTGGGCCTCCACTGTGCCCCCACAAGCCCAGCTGCTGTGGGCGAGGAGGGGTACCCCCCAGGAGAGGGGTGCCAGCAGTGCCAGGACAGGCTGGCTCCAGGCTGCCGGCAGCCCCCCTGCTGCAGCCAAAAGGGGCTCCTTCCTGCCCTGCCGTAGCTTAGGCGGGGGCGGCTTAACAAGAGGCCACGAAGCACAGAGCTGCTGAGGGCTGGCAGGCAAAAGAGCAAAGGAACTCCGCGTCCAGAGCTGAGGGGAAGCTGTCTCGGGGTTGCCGAAAAGCCGTGGCAGAGGCATTTCAGACTTGTGTCCGCCAGGTGTCCTTCAGCACACTGCTGCCTCTCGGCGATGGGACCTTCCGAAACAGCCTCGTGGCAGGGAACCACAGGGGAGCGTGACCTGAGCTCGCCCCCCACAAATAAAAGCCTAACTGCCCTTGCGCAGCCTTCTGGGTCTGAAGCATGCCGTAAGGAAGCAACGTGCTATTTTCAGAACAATTTCCTCTCTACAGACGCTTACCCCCTTCTCCCTTCAAAGCTCCAACTTTCAACACTTGCAAGCCGGCCGCTACCGCATTTTTCCTTTCAGTGAAACAGCATTTCCAGCACGAAGATGAAGCCGCGAGGCGGGTTCCCGGCACCGCGGGCAGCTGTGGCTCCTGCCGAGGCCGGCCTGAGCTAACCC
>VYZV01000106.1:77396-115173 GCA_013401275.1 Pandion haliaetus
TATTTTAAGGTCTAGGTTGCTCTGCTGCTGCAAGGGATAGAGGCTGGCAGGGCGGTGGGGTGGGGGGACCGCGGGATGCTCCCCCCCTCACCACACCACCCCCTGCACAATGGCTGCAGCGGGACCGGAGGTCCGTGCTGGGCAGCCCCGGTGTGAAAAAACTGGGTTTTGGGTTTTTTGGTTGTTTTTTTTTTTTTAATTATTATTAATTTTTTCCTCCCCTGTCGACCAAGACGTGACGGCCGGGGACGGCCTGTGCGTAAGCAGGGAGAACCGCGGCGCTGCCCAGCGGCCTGGGGCGGGCACTTCTACGCTTCAGGAGAAGTACGCGTAACACAGTTTTTACTAGAAATCTATTTTTCGTGCTATTTTAAGCTCCAGAGGTCAACACGCACCCACTTTCATTCTCCCTCAATTTGACTAGATAGAACATTACAAAAATAACAATTAAAGTGACTCACAAGTTCCAGAATATCGATTAAAACCCGATTTCAAGTGCTTACTCCAAACCTTAACGATTATAGTACTTTACTTGATGTGACCAATTTGGGAGTTTCACAGTTTTCATTTTAGCCCTTGCCAGAGTCTCTTTCTAATCTGCAAAAGGAATTGGGAAACACATTTCTGTTTCTTCCTTTCAATAAAATCTTCCCCCTCTCCCCAAGTAACAGCAGGGAAGCCCACAAGAGCAGGGCAAGGCAGGCAGCATTTCCTAACTCGATGCCCCTCTCTCAGCGTGGCAAGAAAACGGGCGCTGATCTTGCGCAGGGCAGTATGCAAGCGACCGTCCGGGAGCACGCTGGTGATGGAAGGAGGATTGGTATAGCAATTAGCAGACCCTGCACCCCATTTTTTTTCTTCCGATCCAAGTCAGCATGCTGGCTGAAGGAAGGACATCCTGTGATGATGGCATACAATGTCCTGTTTGTTTATTATTAAGAGCATTCCTGCTTCTCATTACAAAACAACCAGATGCCTTACTTCCTTCAGTGGTCCTGTCTCTTCAGCGAGGCGTCCTCGGGCTCAGAGGAACAGTGATGCACAATTCCATTTATAGCCATCTACAGCCCAGCGTGAACGCTAGCTGCTTCACTGCGAAGCCACTCTACTACTTTTCCTTCTTCTCACACGTCTGCAAGCGTATTTCTCATCGCCTTCCCAGCACTTCACGTGGCAGCTAGTTTCACATTCTTCTTCTAAACACACGCGTGGTTATAGTTTGGGGTGATCTGGGTGTTACACATTTCTTCACAGGAAAAAGGGAGAAAGGGGAAAAAAAGCATGTTTTATGCAATTGGGTGCCTGTCTCTCTCTGACACACATCCCTTTCCCTTAACCTGCTCCTCCACCCTCTGATAAAAAGATGTGTGGAAAGGATTACTTGCCATTTTCAGTCTGAGATGCTCAGAATAGTTTATCTCTGTAAAGACCTTCCGTATGTGCTAACACAGGAGGGCTTGTGGCAGGAGACATAAGTAGGGCAACTGCTTGCAAGTGAGTGTCCTGGCTTAACTTCCACCACAGCGTAATTCCACAAGAGAGGTGGCCCGAGCCCTGGACTGAAGGATATAAATGTAATTGGATATACCCAGTAAAACTGAGGCACATCCAAAATGAGGTCTAGGAAGGCTCTGAAGTAGGAAGAACCATTCATTAAAGGAGAGAAATCCGGCCTACTTGATTGGGTTAATTAAGTGATGCTGAGTCACACCGCATAGAACAGAAAAACAATGTAGTCATACTGAAGGTGATTATTTTACCGAAAAATAGTCTCACTCCGAGAGGCAGCTGTTTTAGAGCTTTTCACTTCCCTGTTAGCTTGAAAGAAAANAAGAAAAAAGGGTTTATATGTTTCCTTCAGGGGCTGATCTTACTGTGAAGGAGAGCAGGAGAAAAGCTCATCTGCCTTTCAAGGAAGTGAGAATGCTTTTGGGCTGGAGCAGAAGCAGCAGCAGAGATTAGATCAGATCAGATGAAGTGAAATATTCCTCAGGACAACAGGAGGATGCCAATATCCCAGTTCAGTGCGGCTCTCTCCCTGGAGCCTGGGGAGGTGAGTAGAGCCTATGAAGCCTACAGACTTGAAATAATTCCGTGGCACACTCCGAGGCTATCCTGAAATTAGCTCCAGGTGTCTCAGTGAAGCTGAGCCCAGAACTACTGTAGCACAGCAGGGATTTCAGTGGCGTGCAGGTCTAGCCTAACGGTGCCTGATCTGGAATAAAACTAAGTTTATCATGAAAGAAGAGACAGAAACAAATTGTTAAGAATGTGTACTAAAGTAAGAATCACAAAGGAAACTCTGCCATTAAAGAAATACATAGACTGACCTTCTGACCTTCCTCCTTAATAGAGAAACATAAAAAGATGCCCTGTTCAACCAGAAGTTTTCTGCTCTTTTATAGAAATCTTTCATACCAGTAGCCACTATTGTCTGGAATGTGCAATCTCAAAATGTTGTTCATTTCAAAAAGAACATTTTTAGTCATATTTTCATTTTTTCCTTCTTGCTCATAGAAAACCTCAATTACTGTATTAATCAGCATTTCTCAGGCAGCTCTCTCTGCAGCAGCTTTCAGCCTGGCAACAAATCATGAATGGCCCTAACAGCTCTGATCTCAGAAATCCCCATCCATTTCCTTTGATGCTATCGCCACTTCAGCTCAACAACAAGCCTGCGCAACTCGGCCTCAGCTGCCGCTGCTGCTGCTGTTCTCCCTGTGCCTGCTGTAATTCTAAGGGGAAGAAGGAGGGAAGGGAGCTGGCTCTGATAGATGAAACTTCTTTAGAAAGTTGGAGGGGAGATAAAATGCACACAAGAGATTAAAGCAGAGTCTCATTTTCACATCCTCCCCTTCCCCTTACCCAAACAAGGTCAGTGGCAGATTGACCACATCAAGAGTAACTACCAGACCCACCCCCATTTCCCACTTCCTGCATGTAGGCATCCTTGTGCTGGTAAACATTTGGGGACCAGTTGTGGTCATTACTCGGAGAAGGTACATGATGTAGTTGCACGACGGCACATCTTTTAAAAGCCAACTGAGAAATCAAACTCAAAGAAGAACTTGCTTTCAAGTTCTGCTGAGATACGCTCCTGTTTTGGGGCCACATTTCTGAAAACGTGGTTGCTGTCAGATTCAAGGGAAAGAGGGAGATCCAGCACACTCTATTGACTGTGCAACAGGAAAAGTTAACAGCCGCCTTCTCACAGACTGGCCTGACCTTTGCAAAGCACAGCCTATAGGCTTCAGATACGATCTCAGAGGCTTTGTATGCCCTGGACGACTTCAGTATGGTATTGCCTATAAGGAGAGAAATTAAAATTGCACTTGAATCTACATGAAGGTTTTTGCAAGGGCATTTGGGGTGGTGTATGTTGTAGCCAGGAGGCTTTTGAATTAACACGTGCAGCTTTCAGGGACTGCCTTTAATTACAGAGCACCCCGGTCATTGCCTTGTAGCACTTCCAAATGCCTTTACGTTTATTTTTGTCTCGGCTGTGCAATACCAAGAGCAGATCTTTTGGCTGCACTCTCAGCTACTGCCTAGTGCAAGCCTTAACATCTCTTTTGATTTCTGTTGTTTTATCTTCTCAAGAAATTTTCCTTAAAAAGAGAAAAAAGGAGTCAAACTAGAATACCATATCCCTTTTTGTTTCCAGCTAGGCCTTATTAAAATACTGCTCAGATGAGTTATGAATAAGCCAAAAACAACCCTCCTCCAATGGAAAAAACATTCTTGCAGCACACAGAAGCAAGAACTAAGCTTCAGCCATTTCCTCTTGTTGAGGCTCGAGTTTGAGAAGAAGGAGCCGAGGCTGTCTGGGCCTGCTATCAGGAGGGCAAGAAGTCACTGTGAGAAGTTGGGCTTCTCTTCACTGTGAAGGCAGCTGAGCAGCAAAGACAGAACAGGCTGAAGCCACTCGCTCTTGTTTCCCAGGAAGCAAGCTGGGGTGAAGGTATTGAGAAAGCAGCAGCAGCAGAGGCTTTGTCACTACACTTCTTTTCATTGTGGAAAAAGGCAGCAGACTTCAGGGTCTGGACTAAACATAAGGAGCCATCTCCTTGTCCCTTATGAGAAGGGAAATGCCTCACAGTGAAGACCACAGATGTTCCCCCCTTGGTTACCATCAGCCTCCCCATCACACTTTTGAGCAATGGTGGTCTTGGGAAAGGTTAGGATGATAGCCAGGAGCCCATACAACAACTCTTGTATTGTCTTTGCATGTACCTGCCAACCCAAGTTTATACCGGGCAAGTAAACCCGAGCACAAAAATCAGCCTTCCACATCCCAAGCACACAGACTTTTGAATATTCTGTCCATAGCAACTGAGTCTGAGGAAAAATGAATGAAAACAGGCCAACCCGTTCCAACCACTTTCCAACCTTACTGGTGACAGAGGCCTGAAAAAAGGGTGTGCTTTGGGAAATTTTCCTTTAAAGTACGCTGATTTCCAGATTGTTATGGAGGAGGGATGGGACAGTATACATATATTAGAAGGCTGACTCCTGTAAATATTTCAAAGACATCAGCTCCACAACAAGCCCACAACAATCTGAAATAATGAAGCCACCTCAGAATTAATTGCATTAATTCAACTCTCATGTCTCTTCCCAACTTGGCAGTCATGCCACTTTTTGGGGTATTCTCAGCTCAACCTGCTTGGTTAAGTCATAGTGATATGAACCACAGTGGAACTTTGGACTCTGTTCCTGCACAATTCAGTTTTCATTTCAGATACTCTCCAGGCTACCCAATCTCATGGAGCTGATGAACACAACAGAAGGAGAATGAGACCCATGGGTGGAACCACACCACTTTTCTCAGACAAAGAACTGGCTGCGGAGTGTGTTTCAAAACCGATGAACACAAACAACAGCTACACACCATGACAAAGCGCATATGGTGGAAACGAAAATATTTACCTACAGATTACCACAGATGCAGCACAATGCGACTACCGTGCATCTAGGACCAAAGGATTCGAAACAGTTTTAGAGCTGATTAGGCAATCTGGCAGGGGTGGGCTGACGGACCACTTTTTAAGCTTGTAAGAGTACAGTTGTCATTTCTCCACCTTTCCTACTCCAGGGTGGTGAAATAACAGTCTTTTCATACCTGTGTGTTGGCTGGGGGAGGGAAGAATTCCTCTGCTATTAAACACAACTTCTCATTAAATAGTTGACACCTTATCCTTCTTTAAATGTTGTAATGTTTACTTTGCAAAACCCAGGAAAGCTTTTAAAATAAAGATAGCTGAGAGATTCTTAAGCCCGGTGTCCTTGCTTATCTGCTCTTTATCAACCAGCTATTGTTTCTGGAGGAGCTCTTTGGGGAAGGTGGAGCAAAGGGGGTTAATGTTCAATAGGTATCTATCAGTTCCCCTGAAGGAACAGCGCTGCTGACAGAATGGTAACACAGGGCTCTCAGCTACTTCCTGCAGAATGTGACAAACCAGAGAAAAAAACCGGGGGCTGCAGCTACTTCTTTTTTTTTTTTCCTTTCTTTTTTTCCTCCCTCTCCCAAAACAACTAGTTTTAAGAAAGACATTGTCCTTAGGAGAGATAATCCCACAATAGAGAGTCCATTAGAGGTATTAAAGCCTTGGCAGCGCCTGATCTACAAGAAGGGCTCTGTCCTGACAATAGACAATTAAAGCTGATAAATCTGCACTACTTGTTGCCGTTCTAATTCCTCGTAATTGTATGCTACTTGTCCCTGCCTCCTGCGTCCAGGGATGAAGCATGCTTCTTTAATCTCCAGAGTACCTGACCTAGTTCCTATATGGTCTTTTCAGGACCTGTTTTCTTCCCATCTGGACTTCTTCCCTCCTACTCTCCTTTCCTGCTTCCCTCCCCTAAGCATTAAGAAGAGGTTACGATAGAGGGCATGGAAAACACCAGAGCACAGCACCCGGATCAATAATTCGGGAGCCCCAGACAATGCACTAATCTGCAATAACAGCTAATCATGGTCAATTGGGCACACCAGTGATTAAACTGTACTTTTCATTAGGCTCAACAAGTAGAGCAGACGCACACTGACAATTCACGTTGCCCTATCAGTAAGAGCGGCCAAACTCGTGTGCACTTCTGCGTTCGTAGCTGCCAGAGTAGGTGCTTTGTGGGTGCTTATCTTTTTTCTTTGGACATTTTACGGACTGGGACTCAGCTGTGTTTTCTACAAAAGCCAAGCCCCTGCCTCGCTTTACTACCACGAGTTCTCGTAGTTAAAGGGCTCAGCGGGTGAAATTGTGATGTGCTGTGCAGGACACTGAGAAACGATCATCGCAATTACATGTTCCCGGTGCTGACAATATTCTTGGTTTTATTTTACATCTCAAAAGACATTTGGTGTTTTTCTCAAATTTCTTTTTTTTTTTTTTTTTTAAAGGAGGTTTGGAAGCCTGCTGGCGACACAGCAGAAGCATGAAATTGCGCCTCACAGGACTTAAAAGGTGGAAAACAAGTAAAAATTACCTTCTATCTGTATTTTTCAAACTGAACGGGTTCAGCCAACCTCACAAAACATCTGGAGACTGAAGAATGATTTGGGTTTTCTTTTTTCACCCCTGAACTTGTGAACAAGCCACTACTGTGTCCACCTTAGAAATCTACACAGTTATTAACCCTTACAAACTATTTTGATAGTGACCTTCCCATCACCCTCATAGAACAATTTCTTCTGACAACAATTTCTTCTGGTTACAATCGTACCTAGCGGACCTGTTTTGCAAACTGCCCCAAAAGCCTCACCCAAGAGTTTACCACAATCTTTCTCTAAAGCACAGCACCAAATTCCAGGACTCCTAGAGACCGACCCCACACACTCAGGGTCTCCTTCTGTTTAACTTTAGCTTATCATCCTTGTATTAACTTGAATTAATGTTAAAACTGCAGTCCAGGTTGCTCTAAAAAAAAAAAAAAAAAAAAAAAAAAAAAGGAAAGGAAAAAAAAACAGCGTGGAAGATGTCAGACAAATGCAGGAAATGTCTATTCTACTATTAATATTAATGAATCCCTAATGCATTTGCAACCCACTTGAGGTAAGTCAGTAGAGTTCTTCTCCTGACAGCTATTCCTCATCAAACTACCACTGCTAAAGATGTTGATGCTTTCCCTTTTGCTTTGTAATCTTTAAACCAACTTTAAATCACACGAGAGCCTACCACAATATAATGTATTTTATCCTAAGTGAACACAAAGCCCTGGAGACAGAGGTTTAAAACAGCGCACATGTCCGCTCAATTTATCATTTTAAGATAGGAAGCTGCCGCAACAAACAAAACACCTCCTTGAAAGTGGGACAGCAGCAGATTGCAGTGCAGAAAGCTCTGGGATCTTTTGTTTTCCTGGAGAGCAACAACGGGGCTTTGCAGAGAAACACAACAGCCTCCCCTTGCTGAATCTACATCAGTTCATATAGGAAAGCCTGCCAACTGCTAGTTAGATGGTAACAAAATATTGCAGATAATTCACTTTTCACGATAAAGCAGAAACAAGCAGGCATGCAGCACCCAGCAGGGGCTCAACTGATAAAACGGTGTCAAACTCAAACCATTTGTCAATTGGGAGGGAAGAGAGCAAGCTGAAAGATGGACTCAGGAAGTAGATTTATCTAGTGCGACACATTAACTAGTATAAATACTAAGGAAAAAGTAAACACATTTACCCACAGTATCTCCAGCCAGCAAAGAAAAGGCTTCTGAGCCTCAGACCCATGCTGGCCATCTAACTCAGCTGTCAGCTACAACAGCAGTAGCATTTTTCATCTTGTGCAGGATTGCAATGCCATTTAATTCATGGCACTAAAAGGTCTTATTAAAAGCGTACATTATAATTAAGCAAAACAAAAGCGTGACTCCTCTGCTGTTCTAGACTCCTCCCTCCACCCAATAGCCAAAACAATAAAACCACCTTGGCAGCAAACAAGTCAGGTAACATACCCCAGAGAAGAGCACAGATTTGTTATATAATCATTTACTTTGCGTCTGGCTTGCTCAAAACTGCCTTATCAGAAACTTCTGTCCCGGAGGCTCCCGAGGCAACGGGAGGGGGCTGACAATGCAGGTCAGGCACAGTAAGTCGCCAGCAGCATCATGTGGGGCACACAAACAAACTGGAATAACGCGGGGCAGAAGGGCTCTTTGGATCTCTGCTTTCCATTGGAAAGCCTGGACAAATAACACAGTTCGTGGGCAGCACATCTCTGCTGCAAACACCGGGAATAAGGAAAACGGTTCAAAGGGATTTAGGATACCGACCCACAGCTACATACACACACCTTGTGCTGGCAACCCATAGTATCAAAGGATGGCACGTCACATCAGCAAACCGTTCTAACACTCCATCTAACACAAAATTCTAAAATTAACAGCAAAGTCAGTAAACTGCGTCATGCCCCCCCGAGAAAGAAAAAGGAGTTAATTCATAAAGCAAAATACAGCACAGTTCTTTGTTCAGCTGTACCTTCATGTGTCCACACAGCACAGGTTCCCCACCTCCAGCTCACGCATCTCAGGATTTTAGTCCATATGGAAAGTCTGTCACTCACTCTCACACCCTTACACACACACGCATGCTCGCACACCCGCCCGCACTCTCGCTCCCCAACACGCACTGCTGGAACCGCTCCGAGGATTTTAGAATTTCCTCTTGCTAGCAGATTCCTCCCTCCCCTCGCATCCACTCCACCCCGTTCTGTAATTAGGCTTAACAAGAGCAATTAACAAAACAAACTCCTCTCCGCCTGGTGGCCTGATAATTCTGATTGTCACAATGTATTAAGATGTGTAAACCAGTTTAAAATAAAGGTAAATTACAACATTGCACAAGAGCCATTTTGCACCTATTTTTACTGCTTTTGTCATAGGGATAATGAACATTCAGCCACACCTTTAATTTAAAACACAAAAATGAAACTCATGCCTGAACAGCAGAACTCAAAATTGCTGCTTTTGGACCAACAAGACTATTTTTTTTCGCTCGTTTATATTAGAGGGCAGCTTCCTCCTCCTATGCACAGCAAACTCCATACAAACATACTTTTCTTTTTGGAATTACTTTGTGACCCTAAAAAATCTAAGATGTAAAATTAAGTTTAAATGCATCTTCTGGCTTTACAGACATCCACAAATAAACGGACTGTAATTGTTCCTTTTGCCCTGCCTGGTGTCTAATGGCATGATATAGGACACCAAAGCCTCAAAATTTTTCGGATTGTTTGCCCACCCACTTTCCTTCAGCAAGCAAATCAAAGAAATTTAGTGTCAGAATCACCAAAAAACCAATTAAGAACTAACTGATTTCTGGTGGTCAGTGGAGAAGCTTTGATGCTCTTTGATTTCAGAAAGCTATGGGTCCAACCCACACAGAAAATTTACAGGCAGCTTGAATTCAGTTGGAAAACATATCTAGTTCTTGTTCTGCTCATACACTCTGGGAGTGTGTAACTGAAACTGTCAACATAAAATTGGTAAACATATCAAAATCATAAGCACACAGAAAATTTATGAGCAGAAGAGAAGACCTGAAAATAAAACCAGTTTGGTACGTGACATGGATTCAGGTTCTTATGAACTGAAAAAACATTCTGCTCTCTCAGATACATATAACCTGATTCACAATACCATCTGCCAACTAACCACAAACAATTAAAAAAAAAAAAAAGAAAAAAAGAAAGGCTGGTGTTGCTCATGTATGGTTGGAATCCTCCAGTTTCTGATAAGCTGGATACGTTTTCCTAAGTCAATGATTTCATCTCTGCTGGGTGTCAACATTTACACAAGAATAATTTTGGGGGTCAGAAAGACATCAGCAAATGAGATTTCAAAAGGTTTCATAAGAGCAGAGATTGCTCAAACACAGGGAAAGGAGGGTTTCGGCTTCCAGAAGTTCACTCTTCTGCTTCTTCATTCCTCCTTCCCTGAAGCTGAGTCAAAGTTCTGTAAAAACCTACAGTGAACCATCAGATTTGCAAGACAACAGCCTCACATAAAAAGCCATGCTTTGCAGCAAGACAAATGCTCCAAAATGAGACTAAACTGAGACTATTATGGTGCAAAATCAGGCACTCTTTCAAATGGTAGGAGATGCCAGGTGTAGAATTGCATACAGAAACTCAGTTCTGCACTCTTGGCATAAGATGCACCATCTTTTTTTCCACCAGATCTCTTCCTTGTTCAGTGTTTAGAAAGAAGAATGCTGACTAAAAAAGTCATTTTTCCAGATTTTTTTTCTCTCTTCTTTCCCCTTGAAAGGCCCGATGCCTTACTTTTACGACAGACCATTCAAATGGAAGACAAACCAATTTTGTCTTGTATTTTTCCACTTTGCTCATCACAACAGCAGCACTTGAATGCCTCACAAATATCAAATAATGACTAATCTGATTTTCACAATACCTCCCCCATATGCTGATGAAGCTATTATTGCTATTCTCGCTCTGCAGAAGGGGTATGGAGACACAATGACATTAACATCAAAAGCGTACATTAATTTGGGGATGCAGAGCAGCCGATTTACTCAGCAGGTTGTATTACTTTCTGCGTTCAAAGCATTTATCTTCCTGGCATCTGTGATGGCTCTGTATTTTGCAGGGCTTCACATCGGGCACCCCAGAAGATGTCAAAATTAATGACCACCTCCAAAAGGCTTTGCTGAGGTGAACTGGCATGAATCTTACTCGGAATCACAGGCAGAAATAATACCTGGTTCCTCAGAGTGGAGTTCACCTGCCCCAGGAAGAGCAACACTTCTTCCTTACACTGCAGCGAATGAGATGGGGAAAAGAGGTGTCTTTAAATAGAATATTTTATTACACCACCCCAATTCATCTCCCCTAGCAAGCTTGTCTGATGCCTGAATGAGGCAAGTAACCAGTATAAAAAACAGTAATTAAATGAGTAATTAAAGACTGTATCACAGTGCATAAGAGGATCAAATTGGGGTTAGGCAAACAACCTAAACTCTGAAGAACTTGAGTTTGCAATTTCAGCCATGTATTTCAAGAGGTTTTGTGCTGATTTTTGAAACTGCCAATAGCAAAAGCAGAGATCCCATGACCTGGCATCACACTGATGCCCACATGGATCATCAGCAGAGCTGGGATATTCTGATCTGCCACAGGCAGACCTCTGCAGGGAAGCTAGCAGACCTGGCTCAGAGCAACTATAAGGTCGTTTTTGGCAGGGTCAGCACAAGCACTGGGAAGGATAGACACTTCTGCTGGTGGATTTCCCCAGGTGACGTGCTGGAAGCAGAGGAATGACTGCTTTCGGGCACCTCAGTTTCATGCCAGGTTTGGTGTGGAGTTTGTTCCTCCTCTCCTCTCTTCCTGTCTCAGCCCATCTTCCAGACCTCGTCTCAAGATTTCTGATTGGTTTCTTTGCCCAGCAAGTCCTCACCTTGTTCCTCCTGACCCCTCTTGTAGTTTGCCTTTCCAGTCACTCCCATTTTCCACACCCACACCCAGGCTCCATGTGCCAAGTCTTCTCATTAAGCTAGGTTCAGTCCCTCCTCGTTCCTCATCTGCGCTGCACTTCCTTCCCCTCCTGACCGAAGCAAACATGGCACGCTCTCCATCCCCATGTGCCCCTCTCTGCCGACTAGCATGCCTGGCCTCCACAGCCCGAACAGCAGCCTGGTGTAGTCAAGTCTCCAGGCATCTCCTGGTGCTCCTCTGCAGGCACGTAGCGATGAGCTCAGTTCACACGTTGAGCAGACAGGGTGTCAAGCCAACTGGAAGTCCTGTGACTACGTTAGTATGGCACTGAGCCCGAGCTAATAAGCCCTGGTGAGAAGCCGGATATATTAGCTTGGGCTTAGCACTGTGCTAATGCAGTCAGGCAGCTTTTGGATCAGAGCTGGCTTACATCCCACCCGCTTTTAACACCGAGCTTGCTCCTCTTTGTCTACAATAACCCATAAAGATAAATCCCTCGGTCTTGTACCAACCTTACTCTCAGTTTCCCTCCTCCCTGACACTGCTGACCTCTGGGTGCAGTCAGTCTCTCCTCCTTCATAATCCCCTCTAGGTTCAGCTCTTGTCCATAGGCTTTTGAAAACAGCTCCTTTTGATGACTCTGGCCTCAGGATGGCTGCAGTAAGCATGCACCGAACATGCACTCTTCTGCTCTCAGTTCAGGTGCTCTGTTCTAGACCCAACAGCGTGCACTCATTGAAGCAAGCTGTGACGCCCTCCTACAGCTCCTGGGGGGGCTGCTCTGCCAGTGGCCTAGGTTGGCTTCTAGCTCAAAAGCAATGCTCCTGGGCATGAGGGTCAGGGATGGAGGTGGGGACAGGACTGGTGCGTGTCCTGGTCTTGTTCTGACAGAGACCCGATGCAAATGAAGTACATGTGCAGATCCAGGAACCTGGAAGTGCTCCTGGCAGACGGACGGTATTCGAGCATCCCTGACAACAACGGCCACCACGCTCCCCTGCCACATACACTGTCCTTCCCCGGGCCACTGAACCTGTCATTCAAACTTCTGCTCCAAAAAATGGGGGCTGTCATGGTGGAGATCGCTTTTCAAAAGAAAAGTCATCACACTCTTAATGTTAGCAACACAGTTTTTGACATAGCCAAGTTCATGGAAACAGCAGAATAGATTTTGAGGAAATATACAGCCTCAGGAAAGTAAAATATAAGAAACAACTGAGCCACACATTTAGAATTTGGTAGATTTATGAGCACCCAAAAGTGGGATTTCCTAATGCAAATTGTCTGTCTGTTTGAGCAACAGGTGATGCTTCCAGCCCTGCTTATACTAGAGATCAGCTTCCAGAGATTAATTTTAGGGGAATGTTATTGAACATTCTCCTTTGTATGACACCGAGAATATTACCACCACACACAAATCACATAGAAAGCACATGCATAGATTTAAACCCTATTTCCTTGGCCTGCTATTCCTATTTCAGTGGCCCAGGCCAATGCACTAGAATCGTATTAATTATACAACATGGCAAGGTTTGATAAAGACAGAGAGGATGCTCCTGTTCCAACAAGTTTACATAAAGTGCTCCTTTTCATATACTAGATCCTATAGGGCAATGGAGACATCAAAAATGCTGATGCTATTTTTCATCACTGTTAAGATTAAAAAAATAAGCAAGTGACTATCTAGTTGCAGTAGTTTGCTCTAATAAAACCAGATCCTTAGGTGACTAATCTGATCACCAAATAATAATAAAAAAAATTTTTTTTGAAAGATTAATTTGCACCAGTCTGTCCCAGCATACCACTCATCTAAAATTATTAGCACTACGTGCACACAAATCAGGCAACAGGGAGTAAGGGAAGCTTGCAATCAGATCTAATGTCTTCCCTTCCTCTCAGCCCCCAGTACAGGACAGCCACTTCCTTTCTACAAACGCTTCGCTCAGATCTGTACACAAGACAGGCCACATCTTCCGGGGAGGCTCAAAGTCTTTGCAGACGCACAGTTGCCTTCAAAGCATCACTGGAAATCTGTGTGGGAAGACTCTAAAATATTAAAACCATCCTATACCCTTTTCTTCTAACCAACAACAAACCCCCTCTAAACTTATCTGTCACTTCTCTGTTCAGTTGATTCTGGGCTGCAGAATAAACTTTCTGACTACTGAAAAAGATGCACAAATACATAAGCTGCACCACATGTGCAAAGCAAAACAATAGAGCAAATATGTATGTTCTTTCCAGAAAGACAGTTCTCTCCCAGAACATTAAAATTATGCATACGCTTTTCCTCTATTACCAAAAGCAGGCAAAAAGAAGGCTGGTGTGAAAATACTGCGCTTCAAAATGTAGCTTATCTGTCCTAAATCCAAACTGACTTACCTTTTGGATCAACACTCCATTACCACCTTGCTCGATTTTCTTCTCCCAAAGCTCAGTGCTTGCCCTCTAGCAGATTCACAAGTTATTTATGCCATGATCTTTAGTCTTAAGAAATCCCCAGCTGAAAGTTTGCTACGGCACTACTAACCACAGCCCAGCAGCAAGCAAGACGCGACACTGCTCTTCCTCGCGCGGCACTCGGGCAGCTAGCCCGTGCTTGCTCACTACAGACAAAAGATTGCCATGTTTTCTCAGTTTCCCCATTTCTAACCTGAGAGCTACCTTGTGCAGCAGGATGACTTTCAGAAGACATCTTTTGTAACCTCTCCTTGCTGCCAGATGTCCACTGCAGCCAATCCATAGCTTTTGTTTTGTATTTCACAATAGCTTAACAATTTTGGTAAAAATTCACAGACTACTACTACTACTGAAAAAAGTATGTATTATTCTTAAAGAAGGTGGAAACGCCAAAAGATCTGATCTCAGTTAAATCCTCTGAATTTCTCTCATTTCGCATTTCTTTTTGACTGTCAAAGCCAAGCTTTTGCCAGTCCTATGTATAGAGAACTGGATTCCTTTGAAATATGGTCAAGCTGACAAGGTGTGGGGCACTAAGCCTGAGATGCTATTTCCTTGAAATACCTGGCACATTTGCAGTGTGCTAGGGCACCAGAAGTGCATAAATTATCACAACTCACTGCACAGAGAACAGTGCTCCAACAGACCTTCGGAAGCTCATGATCAGTTTCTGAGGATGGATGCTGTAACCCCACAGATAACAGCAAAGCTAGGTAAATTGGTTTAAGTCTAGCAAGGATCTAAAGACAAAGAGGTCCCAGAAATTCAGTGTGTGTGCTGGTTACTGAAACAGACAAGACACATGGAAATATTTTTTCAGATTAATTTACATAAGAACTAAATTTGACTTTCGGTTGTACAGTAAACGTGATTTTGCAAATCACTATGTCGACGAAATCTAAACAAAATCCATTTGCATGCTTATAAACACGTAAAAGTGTTTAAGGGACACAACATGTTAAAAAAATCAACAATAATGGTTAGATCATGCTTCCAATTATATTCTTTCTTCAATTAGTCTTGAAGAAACTAACACCTCTATTAATCATTTCAATTAACTCCACGCACCACATGACATCCGCACCAGCAGCCCATATGTTGCGTTCCAATCACCCAAATATTAAAGCCTTTTTAATTGATTGATCTAAAGAACATTCAACAGGCTCAAGGTGGCAGCCAGCCAGGAAATCCCAAAAGAAGATGACAAAAAGGTGGGGGTGCTAAACCAGCTTCCCAATTTGTTTTTCCTCTTCCTCCAGGGTTCACTAAGTTAATCCAATCACAGCCCCTAAAGCCCCTTTTTAATAAAATAAATAAATAGATAAGAGAACACACATGTTGGCTTTCCCCCAGAGAAGCCCCCTCCACTAAAGCTGGAGACCTATCCTGTTAAGAAAGTGCCGCATATGAGGGTGCATTTTTTATCCAGCAGAAATATTTAGCTTGGCCACCCGCCAGGGAATGCTGAAAGAATAGACTGAATTAGGGGATTTACCTTCCACGTGTTTGGCACGCGTCATTAGAGGCTCTGAAGAGCTTGACTCTTTCGCTCTCTCACTCTCTGTTTTTTCTTCCCCCCCCCCCAAGCTTTGATGCAGAGAATAAAGTATGAGCTATAAGAGCAGTTGATGTGTTGTACTTCTAAGTGTTGGCATGGTGGCTTTTGTTCTTTTGAAGAAAACTGATGTCCAGTTTCTGAAGGTAATTTTTTTTTTTTTAATTCCAGTCAGGTATGGGGTGATATTGTTTCAAAAGCATTCACTTTAATGCAGAAAAAAAGCATGCTATTTTTCTTCCTCTCTTTTCCTAAAAAAAAAAAGTTTTTGAAGTTTTCTGTAGACAGATTTAAACTTGGAGAAAGTGGCTTAAAAGTAAATTCCTTAAGTGAAACTCCAACCACAGAGTATTTTAGGAGCTCATTTGAAAGGTTGGTTTTGTAACAATAACTCATGAATTGCTCTGTCATTTGACTTTTATATGCTGTCATGTGGACTTATGTTATTTTAAAAAACACTTCTTTACATAAGTACTTTGGTCCTGCAAATACCTCTTAAGATATATAACCAGAACACATTAGTCGAGATGGTTGGTCCATACCTCAAGTAATCCATGCACCTTCCCAGAGTTTGTAATTTGTGAAGGGAAAGAGAATATTGTAAGTTAGCCTCTGCCCCCCTCAACTTACAGAGGGGGGAAAAAAGAAAAAAGAAGAAAAAAAAACACCAACAAAACAGTTTCCAGCTGAGTAAAAACATGGAGGTCCTTAAAACAACAGTAAATGCAAATGTCTGCATCTGGTACACATGCCAACCCTGTTTACAGGGCAGAGTTTTCAGAACAACTCTCAGTGCCACTAACACCCATCCACAGAACTGGTGTGAGCACTGGGAGAGCCCTGCTGCAGCTGCCTCTGCCATACTCTCGTCACAGTATAAGATAAATATAGGCCCTATTCACATACGGGTTTTATCGTTATTGATTCAAGCAAATCAGTTTGTTGACATGCTTACTCAAAGTGAGGTTCAAGCAGAGTTTCTGAACTGGTGCTGGCCATACCTATATCCTGTCTTCGCTTGCAAATAAATCTGGGTCTGACTTTGGTTCAGCTAAACTCATGTCACCAGGTGACAGCATGTGATTTTTCATCTCTCAGTAAAACTAGTTCATTGTGCGTTCCATATCAGGAGATCCTGGGGGCTACAGAAAAGTAACTAAAGGGATGGATACTGGCTGAAATACAACTGAAAATACAAGAAATCAGCTCCAATGTCGGAAGGATGCTGAGGCCCATCTCCTCGCTGAACATAAAACACGTCAGCTGTAGGGACCTCCTCATAGCTGAAGGGCAGGCCCATAGTTTATCACTTCTTAAATAAATCATTCATAATTCATAGCCAGGTTGAAAACCACACAAATAATGAGCTCTCAGTATTACTCAGCGGAAAGTGAGAACTGGAGTTTTCCACCCAAACCCGTAAAAGCTGACAAGCTCAGACATGTTTTTGTGATCTCCTTCCCGGACCCCACGTTTTTAATTCAATTTAAAGAAAGCTAGGCAGCCACTTCCCCCCTGGCTTTTAAGTAAAGATGTTAACATCCGTGCTAATAATACAACCACCCCTTCTTTTATCAAAGGCTTCAGCAATCACAGAGGCTTTCTTTTCATCACAAGGAAAAACTGCAAAAATAAAGCCGCCTAGTTCTGCTGCTAACAGGGCAGGTTTGGCTCTATTCACTGCACGGATGCCAGCCCGTGGCTGGAGCACTGCTTTATGTTCCCAGAAGAGCATCTTTGCTGCTAATTGAATCTCCAAATGACTGGCCATGCAGCACTTGACTACTGCACGCCAGTAGCAGTAGGAACTGCAAATTCCCCACCGGTTGTTTCCACTTTATCAGAAAATGGAGTAAGTGTTCTGGACTGACAGTCCCAAATGGGATAATTCCTCCGTGGAAAGACTGCAGCTTTAATAGAAAATAATTGTAAATTAACGTGTGGGTGCTGCAGGCTCGCATTTCATGGCAAAGCACCACGGGGCAGCATGCGCTTTTCTGCGCAAACCTGTAAGCGAAGGCGTTCGGTGTTCCCCGCTCCCCCGGCACAGGGCTGCCTTCCTGCAAAACACCCGCCAACACAAAAGGTGCGTTTCTGTTATCTCTGGCCTCAGCCATGTATGATCACAGGAATATGCGGGTGTCCGTGCCTGTGACTGGCGACAGCCTGCCTGCTTTGCCTCTCGAGTGGTTACAGTGAGGCCAAGCGTATTTCAGTATTGTGACTGATATTTTGAACCTTAGGTCAAATAACAGAGAGCACTGGCCTGACAATACCAGTTCACTGGCAAATTGTTTGATGTATTTTGTCATCATTGCAACAAACTTGTGTTTAAACACAGTCTGCTATGCTTATTGTATTTACAGATTAAAAATATGACCTTTACAAGTGAAATAAAAAGAGCTTTTTTTTTTTTCCCCCTCTACATCTCCTCCCTCTGTGTTCTTAATTAAAACCACGAACCAACACATGTATCCACCCTTCTTTCTGTAATAGTTCGGGATTCCACTCTCAAATACTATACAGATAAAATGAACCTTTATGTGTTAGCAATTCGCAATGCAGTAAATTCTCCTTTCCAAACCTGTCGTCTTCATTAAAATCTTATTTGCTTGGTAATCTCCTTTGATCGCTAAAGTTATAAGAAGCCCCCTCCTCTTCTTCTGATACTATCAATGTAGCTTTTGACCAGAGAGCGTGATGAATTAAATGTATGACAGATATGACAGGTGAGGAGTGCTTGGAGGGGGCTTAAACAGCAGGGATAAGACAAAGCCCCCATTTAAGAACAAAACCCCTACCCGATGGCTAGCCCGTTAATGACCAACCACTCTATTTGTCCTGGTGGATGAGGAGCAAGCTGATACTACAGACAAAGCTTTGTTAGCCACGGTGCTGTTCTTCAATCAGGCCACACAACCCACTAATTGAAATGCCCAGTTTTCCCCCCTTGGGATTTGATATACAAGCTAGAGGTTTTGTAGGTATACTCCTNNNTCAGACTCTGTTAAAGATGAGAATTTGATTTTTTTTTTTTCCCCTATGATGTATTAATTCAGCCACCACAAGTTTACAGCTGGACTAAGTGGAATTACAGCATATAAACCTGAAAATCTATCTGCAGGGATCCAGCTAAGCCCTGGAGAGAGACAAGTCCAGCAATACAAATCCAAGGAATTTTGGAAGTCAATCCATTAGGATTACTAGGCCTTTGATTTTGGAAGTCGCAGGCTCAAAATACGGAAGCGATGAACTCTCAACCTTCCTTCATTTTAGCCTCTTTTCAGACGACTTACTGACCCCATTTTTTTCTATTAAAACACACTGATAAACACGGACAGAATTATATTGTTTTCCAACTATATTTGCAACGAAGGAAGACAGGAAAATACCTGCTTTCCTGAATTCACGGTTAACACACCCCTTAAAATCTCATATGTATTTTCTACGTATCTGGAATTACCACAAGCAAACTCATCACCCTTCTTGTCAGCTCAAGACCACTCTCCCCCTCTTTAAAGTTCAAGTCAATTTTCAGCACGCTGTGCTGTACCCAAACGAGGAGTTTCAGGGTCTTGTTACTTTGAACTACAGGCTGCCTCCCAGAGGTGAAGAAATCTCTGTGCCCCCTGCAGACCAGGATTATATTCTCAATGGGCAGTCTCTCATTTTAGCCTACTAATCTGTGGTTAGCAGAAGGCCAGCAGTTTCCTGAGGTAGGTGCCAAAGTGATATTCATTGTTAAACCCAACTGTAAATGCAAAGAAAAATTAGATTATAGGGATGCAGCAATGAATCCGATTTTATCATTGCTCTGGATACAATCAAAAACACTAACTGAAGCAAGAAGAGTCTTTACTTTCAGAAGAAATTCAATTTTTTATCTCTTTGTTCCTTCCTGTCTTGCCCTTGCAGTGTGCTGTAGCTGTATCACAGGTGCTGGTATCAGGAAACCTGGGTTCTGTTCTTAGCTCTGCCATGGGCTTCTTACGTAGCTTCTGGCATGCCTTGTACCCTCTCCGTGCCTCAGTTTCCTTATATAAAAATGCAAATATTCCTACCTATTTCAGAAAAGAGTGTGGTCTAGTGGTTTAACCACAAAATCAAGACATCCGAATTCTCAAACTGAATATGGTATCAATTTCTGCTGTGGCTTTGAAGCAGCTACCCTTACCTTCCCAAGGGGGTCAGCTTCCCCTGGAAAATGTTGAAGGGCCAAACCCCGGGCTTCCCGGTAGAATACACGTGCTACTTTTCAAGTGAGTGGTACTTCTGGCTGGATGAAAGCTCAGCCTCACCTTGCAGTGAGACCGCTTACCTGGAGCGCAAAAGAAAAGATGCTCTGAGCTATGGCCAGCAAAGCTTTTGGGAGCTGCTCTCGCTAGCAGGCTATGGTGACCGCTTCTCAGAGTGCTTGTCGCCAGGCCACCCAGCAGAGCTGGCCTGACTCTGGCCCAGCCATTACAGTCCTAATTCAGCATGTGGAGGCGTAAGGCTAAAGTCCCAAATCTTCACGAAGCAGGACACACCGCTGAAAAGATAGCTTTCCCCTTCCCCAGGGAGCACTCTGTAACTTTTGGTTACTTTGCAGCAGACCAGTTGGTCTCTCATGCTCTCTCCTCCTCCACTTTTCCTGCGTGAAAAACTCCCTAAAGTTTTGAGGCTGTTCCACTCAGAATAAGCAGCAATTTGAAACGTTCGCAAGGCAGAAAAAGCATTTCCTGCCAGGCTCTGTCTCATGGCTGCCTGGCTGACTGGACACTTGCAAAGACTAATTAAATAACGCTTAGATATTCGTAATATGCAAAGTCCCAGACAAGTGAGAAGTTTTAACATTACAAAGCACAAAAGGGTCATTCAGAGAGAATAACCTTACAGAAATCTACAGGAAAATATTGTTAACCTCACAGAAACATGTGTTTCTTCACTACAGACTCCAATAAAGCTAGGCAAAGTTACCAGTATTGTCACTAACCTCATACTGAAAAAGACAGACTGATTTTTAAGAAAAGACCATAGGGACTCAGATGAATAAATTAAGGGGGGAGAAAAACCCCAAAAGCGTTAATCTGGGTTATTTTGTTTTTGAACATGTAGATCTGAACAGAAGCTGCGTTTTTTTAGACAGCTTTCCAATCTCCCTATTAGATATAATGTTATAGTCTTATTACACATGTTGCCTACTAGATGTGCTCTGACTTTTATAGATGTCAACCCCATTTCTTAATTCAAGACATTTGTCTCTTGTGATCTCTGCGCCTCTGGGTTAGAGTTCCAGCCAAAGAGGTGAGCCAGCTCATATCTGCAATGCAGCCATAAAATCCTCCAGCACTACATCCCCGAAAGCTGCTGCTGCCCTGCAAAAAGGCCTGGATTTTGTCTGTCTGCAGCTCAGCACCCAGAAAGGACATTTTGCAGAAGGGCTCGGTGGACATCCAGGAAAACTGCTTTCAGGACCTTATCTGAAGGACAATACTTAACTTTCACCACCTGGACCTGGCCCCTGAAAGGAAACAGTCACACTCAATTATTGTCTTTTTCTAGACAATTACTATTTAATCAAACCTCCAGCTGATATTAACTGGTGGAAAAAAGGCTATTTTTAGTCAGGACAGTGATTCCCCCTCACTCCTTTCATCTATGAGTAATGTATTTCCTTTTGCTCTCAGTACCACAAACCAGTCCACACCAGATGCTCAGTATTAGGTAAAATTAAAAATGTGGGCATCATACCCTTTGAAAGATGCTTTGAACTCAAATTAATATACCTAAACCCGCTATTTAAATTAAAGATATCCTGTCTCTCTGCTGTGTAGTTTTCCCTTTTATCAGAACGGGAATTTTAGTCCATTTCAAGGCTTTTTGGTTCAGCTCCACAGACCACACTTTGACTTAACAACACATTGTAATTTCCTTTTAGCCACAAGAATAAAGGAAACGTATAGAAGCAACACCATAATCTTGTCAAGCACCCTCCTTTGTTTCCCTGAACAAGCCTGTTCAAGAAAATGTGAAGCCTAAGATTTTTTAAGATGTTTAGATCATGGAATACTTTTATTGAAAACAGACATATGTCTTTTTATGCATCTACTGATGTACCCACACACATAAAATATATGCCTACTAAATTCTTTTATGGACAAGAACAGAGCAGTCTGCAACCTGCAGAGGTTTTGCAGAGTTCGATCCCCTTGCCTCAGCGTTTTACCTTTTGCAGACTTTTGCTCAGAATCCATGCGGATACTCGAGAAAGCCCCACCAATTCTCACACCCAGGGAAGTAACAACCAGGGAGCGCCTGCACCCAGACTCACCTGCGAGCAGGGCTCTCTAACTGCTGTCAGAAGCAAAAACGTGGGAGCAATGTAAAATACGCCGATTTCTCATGTACCTCTACGTATATATAAGTAATGGGCTCCTGCACTACTTCTGCCATTTATTTGCATCTTTAAGCTTTTTCAAAACACAATGATTTAAATGCAACTGCCCTGCTTCTGGAGAGTTACAGGACTCGATGCAGTCTGCGGAACGTACTCAGACTTTACATTTTGTAAGCAACCACTGTCGACCTTCACGTTCACATTCTACCCCCTCTTGATGTCACCGCTGACAACACTCCGTACAGGCAGAGGTGTAAGAGCTGCCTCTTCCCTCCGGCACTGAGGCACGGAGCTGCGAGTGCCACGGCAACAGGGAGCAGGCCTTGTTTTAGAGATCCCGTGGGGCTGCGAGGCATGGCCCGACACACACGGCGTGCTCTGGGGGCACCCAGGCGTGCACAGAATGCTGCTGCCTCTGCGGACCCCCAGGTCTTGCTCGGTCCCTGGCAGCTTCGCCCAGGTGCTGGTGAGGCACTGGAGGGCAGCCCAGCCCTGGCCACAGCACAGGGAGAGGGACCTGCCAGGAGAAAACCCAACCACCAGGCTGGAGAAACCGACGCTGAACCCGCTGCACTGAGCCAGGGCAGAGGCGTTGGCTGGCAGTGCTAATGATGCCAGGAAAACGTACTTCGGGACGAAGCAAAGGGGCAGGTTAAGCATCTGCGAGTTCTCTCGGTGCGGGTTAGACAGCGATAGTAAGGCAGTTTATCCCCGAGAGCTTTCTCCTCGCTGGAGGTGTTGAGTTAACTGGCGGTGACCTCCCACTGACCCACAGGCAGCATCTGCAAGTGGTGCGCGGCGGTGGCAGCAGCCAGGAAGCACTTCTCCCAAACAGCATCCTTTCAAAACACCACTCCGAAAAGCCACAGCTGAGGTGACCCAGGAGTCAGCCGCCCAGCCCCATCCAGCATGGAGGACGTCTCCCTTCACCCTCCTGGGGTTTCATCCATCTTCATTTGCTTTTTCTTGCTGCCATTTCCTCTGACTTTTCAAACTTGGGACACTGGTAGCTATTATTCATTCTCTTGTTTCTTACCAGCCGCACAGCAAAGGGCCGCAGCTTTCTATCAATAAATACCACATCAGTGCTTATTTAGCCATTATTTTAATAGCTGATTTTTCCTGCTCAGGTACCTCTTGAGCAAAAGCAGGTTTTACTGCGTTATTACAGTCTAGATTTCTAAGAGAGAAACATCTCAGCGCGACTATTAAACATCACTCTGGGTAGCCACAAAATAACTTGCTAATGAACACTCTGAATAGGAATGAATATCTAACTGAGGTATGAAGGAACTAACTGTCCAAACCGTTTGAGGATAAGCAACATCTACATTGTGCACCCTTTTTGTCTATAAAAAGGGTGAAGAGGTGAGGCAGCAGGACTTATCCCTCCCACCACAAACAATGGTGTAAACACCAGAGGCTCTCCAATTTCCAGCTATAACAAATCATTTAGCTCTGAGTAATTCCAGTAACTTTAGTGAGCAACTTGCAAAACTGCTTAACTTGTACTCGGTTGACATCAATTTGAGTAATATTGTTCCCACATCTGGTTAAGAGAAGACTGATAATAGTGTATTTTGGCTTTACAGTGGAGAGGGAGAAAGCTAGCCCTTCTCTTCCTCTCCACTTCTGGGTGGTTCAGGAGGGAAGGGTGAGAAAAGGAGGTGTTGAGGGGGACAGAATCAGGGGAGAGATGGAAAAGCGAGCAGGAGTCCTGGTAGCAGATTTGGACATGGGATCACATCCTCCATTCTAAGAATAGACCCCAAAACTCTCATACCTGAACCCTCCTCCCCAAACGTGAAGGCATACAAACATGCAGCCGGTGACAAGAATCTCTCAGCTCAATAGAAAAGACAGAAAAAGTCAGAGACTTTGCATAAGAGGAAGAGATTGAACGACTTCCCCAAGGTTTCACTGAAAGCAGACAGCAGGGCCAGGAGCTGAACCCATGCATCCTGAATCACAGCCCTTCGTCTCAATCACAAGATCTTCCTTCCTCTTGTATGTTTTTGCACTATTTAGGGTAATCAAGGAAAAGACTGCCCTGCCCTCCTAAATCAGGAATTGAATACTAAACCTGTAAATCACCTAGAAAATTCAGATGTCTTGACAGAAGGGCAATAGGTTCCGAAGAAATGGCAAACCTTGCTACTGCTCCAGAAGGAGAGTGTCATTTCCTATGCCGGTCATCCGTGTTGAATCAAGATCAATTTAGATGGCAATAGGTTAGAAAATGCAGAGCCTTTCTTAGAAAAGATGCAAAAGAGCATGTCTACGCCATCCAGCACGCTCTGCTGCAAAGCCCCCAGAGCCAGCTCCAAGCCTGCTGACTGTGGAGGACTATAGTGTTGTGAGGGGCATCACTGCATCAAGAGAGTGATGCAGATACATTCGCAGCAAAGTTAATACACCTTACAGCTCAGAAAGGCACGCAAATTTAAGTCCAGGGACATACTTACGCTGTTTCTAAGGCTACCTCAATCACTGCTCATACTCCTGAAGGCCGCTGAACCTTGTTCCATTATGCAACACAAGCATGATCTTTCTTGCTTTCTGGCTTTGCCAAGGTTGGGAAAGGTTATGGTTGTGCTCTATAAATATGTCATGGAGTGAACAGCAAGGAGCTATTTCTTGAGCTTTTTCAGCTGAAGATTTTCACAGAAGAACAAAACTGACCTGAGCAAGTTTGGGCCAGAAGTTCTTCAGTCTGAGAAGAGCTTTTCCATCACAGCGGAGGGGCAAAAATCCTTGGTAAGACAGGCCTTGTTCATTAATAAAACCGTTTTTTTTTATGAAGTTGCCTTTCCCATCAGAAAACTGGGCTGAGTGACCAGGGAGACCTCCTCTAGACACTTTCTTTTCTAGGAAATCTTCTGAGGTATTTCTAAGAAATATCCCAGTGGTCTAGGCATTCGGATACTTCCGGAAGGATGAACTAGTAAAGCATTATGCATACATTTTTCAGAGCAGACCACACATAATAAAACAAAACGAAAGAGAATTTTCCACCTTTGGAGAAAATTCTAGCTGACTGAGCAGTATACATGCATGTATGTGCCCATGAACACACACTATTTTCAGTATCAAGACCATCTTCAAGCAATTTCTCACTCTTATAATGTATTTATTTTATGTAGAACAGATGCATGTCTTTGGGGTAGGCTTTGTCTTTTAGTCTTAGACTGTGAACACCCCTTTTAATTAAAATGGGAAATACAAATTTCCTCATCTAGTTCCAAGCCTGAAGCCCACTAGCACAAGCAGCCATCTGCAGATTCAGCTGGAACCCTTTCAGCATCCCACAATAAGTCCGCTAGTTGAATTCAGAGTCTTCAGACACATATATATCAGTGCAGCTCCACTGAGCTGTGCCTGTTTACACCAGCCATAAAGCAGCTGAACTACTAGTCATGTATCCGGCCTGAGTTTCTTAAAGTCCTGAAACTCCATCACAGATTGTTACATTAGTACTATTTAATACCTGCACAGCTCATGAGAATACCACCCTTGGTGGCATCACCTTTTAAAGTCACTGCTATGTGCTGTGCCTAGTGGGATGAAGAACCACTAAATGAGAAAAGTAGCAAACATTACAAATTAAGATTACCAAACTGCACTAGAAGTGAAGGGGGGACGACGACACTGAATGATCCTTAATGCAAAATAATTCAGACCTATCTTTCTAATTAAAATTAAAAAAAAAAAAAAAAAAAGNGCAAGTATTTCCCTTCCTGATGATGGCAGTGATACCAAGTATGATGTTAGTATTAAATGAACTTCCTCCCATCCATTTCTGCTGAGTTAATGTCATCTGACTCAAATGCAATTAATAAAAGCCGGCTCTTCAGTTCCAACAAACTAAAGCCTTGCAAGTTTATAGACACAATTGCTTCAGGCTCCTCCTACGGTTGATCAGATAGGGTGTCTGTTGAATGAACTCAAAGAAACACATTTTCACACCTGTCAGGCCTAGATTAATATCCCCCCTAATTGCACTTTAAGAACGGCCAATTAGTTCTAGTTATAGAAACTTTCATGGGTAAGGGGGTGAAGCTGCCTGTTATCACCATCAGGACTCACTGTTCCCCTGAACAGATTTGTGTCCCAAACAGCATGTGCCTCAGCAGCTTGACTGGAAGACCTGCTGCATGCCACTGCAATGATGCCTTTATCCTAGCCCCCAACCCACTTTAATGATGACGGAGACAGCAGAGGTGACCATGATCGTAAAAGGAAAATAAAGCAGCGCTACGCTGAGATTACAAAGCCTAACACCCATTTTCAAGCCAGAAGCGGTTTGCTGAAATTTCCCGATTATCCCAATTTAGTTTTTGTCTAAGATAAAATCTCCTTTTTGCTCTAAAGGGACAGTACTTCATTTGCAATAAAACACTTGCTCCTGCAAGGAAAAAAACGCCCAGTAATGTTGCTGAATTTGCAGAGAGGGAATAAGTAAAGTTCTGGCCTTGAAGCAGCAGCCTGAAGAGTGACAACTGCAGTGCCAACACCACCAGTGGGACACTTGAAAACAAGTCAGGGACCAAGGGTTAGTCCAGCCAGTCGAACGTGACAGGAAGGGTAGTTAATAAACACCAGCTAACCCCTTCAATTACAGCAATAAATTGTTCAATTGGGTAAATGTCCACAGGTTCTGCCCCAAACACCGCTGTGAACTGTTTAATTAGCAAACTCTTGCATCACTGGACAAACAGATCGGGGTGAGCGTGGGGGGATGCCCGGCCCCTGGGGAGCGAGGGGCACTGGTGCCCCGTGCAGCTTGCCTTCACACCATGCGATCCGCAATGCTTTAACAGCTCTGAAGATTATTCATTTGTTGCTGCCTATTTTTTAAACAGAATTAAGACTGTATGGGCCAAATACAGCTTAATCGCCATTCTTTCCACATCAGTTTTCTGTATTTCGATAAGACACCCCACAAATTACAACTTCTCACCTGCCGCAAGATTAGATAGACATACACGCGATAGGGGTTACACAGCACAAGAGATAGAGTACCTGAAAACTGCATGCTGTACAAAACAGACCTGCAGATTAAAAGTCAGCGGGCCTATTCCTTGAAAATATTTAACATGCTAAATTTGGGATTATCTCGCCGAGAGTTAAGCACATTCGAAGCCTTGTAAAATGACTGATCATCAAGATCACTGCTGACTATGAAGGGTATTTAGAGTCTACCCATGAGGCATATGCCACCATAACATTAAAAAATTCCGATGCAAAAAAAAGTTTTTGGTAAAAGTTATTTTACAAAAAAACCCCCAACTTGTATCTGGGGAATAAAGCAACAAGTTTAAATTGATCACTGAGGATCAATTCAGAGTTAAAGATGTAAGTTGCCTTCATTGGACCTTTGATCACTTTGATGAACCACTGATTCCACATGCTCTGTTACTAACTAACAACCACACACTGATGTAGGGGAAAAAATGTGTGGGTTTTTTAAATTTTTATATTAATTAGATCCATTTACTAGGCATTTCATGTCTGAGAAACAGTGAGTCAAAGGAGTTAAGTACTATTTGTTATGTTTACACAATGAGAAGAAATTGCATTTCCCTGCTGAAGTTTTCGTAATGAACTAAAACAGAGGTAAATTCATCACAGTTGGGAGTAAAATACATATAGTGTTTGCCTGTAGAAAGCTGTAAGTGATCACTCCCTGTCTCTCTAGCAAAAGTGTTTTTTTGGAAAAGGGCTCTAGGCAGAAATGCTCATTTAGAATCAAATTTTTTTATAACATTGAGTAAATCTACAATTTTGTACTTCTTCCTGAAAGGTCGAGCCTGGATTCTCAAAGGATATCCCAAGCATGGACAGGCAATTCAGCTTATTGGGGGAGGCTGGGTTGGACTACGTCCCATCCTCCACTTTGCACAAATACACAAATCACACTGCTGAACTGAACTCGGGATGCTTCTGGCTGAGCTTGCTGGCTCCTGGGAGTCCTCTCCTGAGCGCTATCTTCTCCCAGTGGGCCACCTGGAAAGCCTCAGCACCTAACTGAAGCTTGAAGATTCTCCTCCAGGTACCTACCACAAGGGTCCACATCCACTCTGGGAAACCTGTAGGTTGAGCAGTGTGTTACTGCCTCACATTTAAGGACATAAATGGTCTTACTTGATTTAGCATGTGCATCTTACAGAGCTAAGTAAAGCAAACTCTTTAAATTCGGATTCACCAGAAGACCTCTGTTGACTTCAGTAGTCACTGGGTCAATCTTGTACAGAGTACTCTGAATGCAAATTTTAATCTTTGTGTTGCCAGACCCAACAAATTAAAAATGCTGCAAAGAGCCCCTTTACTGCTAACAAATTACATCAGTTACCTCATGTTTGCACGTGGTGCTTAACGGTACAAGAAAACAGTTTTGTTAAGTCAGTTCCATTAAAAGCTGTGTCCTCACTTAAAGAGCTTGCTGAATCCAGGGTTTTGATGTCTGTGCCTCAGGAGTGGACAATTTAGAACTACTCTTTTTTTAGTTTTGTCCTACTAAGCGAATTAACATCTGTGAAAAGTCTCGGGAGTCTCAGGACAGGCTTTCAGTTGACACCGATTAGCATAGCCTCACAGAATTAAACAGACTGAAGCAATTCAGGCCATTGAGAATCCACGGGGGCAGGGCGGGGAGAAACTGCAAATTAGGAAAAGAATAGAGAACACAATACCAGCACTGATGTCCTGGCACACAGGCTTTTATTCTGGAGATAGTTTACAAGCTGTTCGTAACCTTTGGACTCCAGACAGTCTGTAGAACCAACACAAGGAGGTTCAAGATTTGGTCTGAACTTTCCATCCAGCCCCAGCACTGTCAATATTTGGAAGGTGCACTGGAACTCATAGTCTCCATAAAATGGATGTTAGTGAAACAAAACAAAAAAAACCTGACACTTGCATTCATAAAGTCATTTTAGACTTTATTACTTTAATCCAATAAGGTATTAAGGAGATAAATATTTGTAACTTTGCTATGCTTCAAAGAGGAATTTCCCAGCAAAACAGCTAATGCATTTTTGTTTAACAAACATGGACTCCAAAACCAGCCCCGCCTTACAGATTCCTCATTTCAGATTCACTTCAAAAATTTTCATTTCTAATCTTAAACTTTCTGCAGTTAATAGAACAATTCATAGAAATGGTTCAAGTGTGATTTTTCTGCCTAAGAAAAAAGTGACTGGAGAATTCACAAAACAAAATCAGCTGTTTCAGGCCTGTCAATATTTCATTGATCTGTTTAAAATATCTTCACTTTTATTTAATTCTCTATTATAAATCAATTCAGTTATCATTCCAAACCATACTCATGCATTAATAAGTCCGTCAAGAAAAAATTATTTTAACAAAGTAACTTCAGGCTACAAATTAAGGTTTTGTTCTTTGACAGTCATTTTAAAAGACTAAATAAGAAGAGATTTATGGCTATGTATTTTATTTTGTGAATGAAAGATTATTAAAATAATCATTATGTACTCTAGAGGCTTTCATGACATGTTAACTAGAAAGTGACATTTACTGTTAACTTAATTGACAGAGCTTTTGTGCAACCAAAGTCAAATGAAGTATAGTGTTAATAAACAACACAAAAATAAAAGCGAAAGAGTTATCTTTTAATTCTCTCATCACTTTGTTTCTTGTCACATGTTTAATGCTGTAAGCCACAGGGAACTTCACTGAATTAAATGTACTTACACCAGTGCAAGGATAACCTAAATGAAGAGGGAGTTGAACGCCCAACAATGTTTTAACAAAGCTTTTTTTTCTGGTCAATAAAAATACCTTAAATGCATCAAATTCTAAACTTCTGTCCTGAACAGAAGCTTCTATTGTGAGCAGTAGATGCTATACAGTTATAAAGCCATTACTTTATTCAAAGCTAACAATGTCATTTGTTTGCAGAGGTAGGTCACTTAATTCATCAAGGGAGGAAAAGTTAGTCTGAAAAAATAATCACAATTTCTTAAGTACTTAAGGTATGTCCTACTAGCCACAGTCAAAAAACTGAAATACCAACTTACTCTGCCCATAACTGTGAAGAAACAAAATACATTGGTTTTGTTCTAGATGTGCTTTTGAAGCCTTCCATGCTCAGTTCTGGGTTTCTGCCTGTAAGAATGAATAATTCTTATGCTCAACAAAAGCCTTCTTTTCTTATTTCAAATGCATAGAGGGGATTTGTGTTTGCCATTTTTTAAAAAAGAGACAATTACAACTCATCCAGAACCATCATTTTTCTAACAGTTTAAGAACTGTTCAGATTAAAGATACTAACTCAACCCATTTATAAGCCAAGATGATTAATCAAGCTGACCATGCAATGCTACCACTGCAACAACCATTCTTGGGTGAGGGGTCTCTCCCATACATAAAATATAAATTTTTGCCTTGGTAAAAGTTCAGAAAACAAGATTGTTATCCCATATGCCTTATGACAAGCAATTTCCACAAAGTTTTCAAAACCCCCGGCATATAAGCAAGATCCACAAAGTTTTGACTCACCTGATCTATTAGGTTTTTGCCTTGTACAGAAAGCTCAAAGTTTCAGCATTACCTTGCCCCTTCATTCACTGTACAGAGTATTTCCACACAGTAACCTCCTGCGTAAAGCATGATCTTGCCTATTTCTCTTCCCCTTTCTCAAAGCGTGAAAGCAAAGTTACGCCAACTATCCTGAGAAGCTTTATATTGCATCAAGCACCTGTTCAGACAACAGTCAGCTAAAAAATCAAAGTAACAGCTGAGTTGAGGTCAGCCACCCTACGAACTTCAGGACATACNTCAGGACATACTCAGAGACCCCACTACCCTCATCCCTCCTGTCTTTATTTGAAAATAGCAGCCCTAGTAACGTGATGCCTTCCTTCCCTTCCCTGTTTGAGCAGGCAGTGAAAGCCCTCCTGCTGTCTTCTACTCCTAAGAAGAAAGCGTTAGTCTCCAACCTGCACTATGTCTGTCTGCAGAAATAAGACAACTCATCCCACACTGAAAGCGTTTGTTTAAGGAGCACAGGTTCAACAGAGCCAGTTAACCATTAGCTAGCACCCATACAGACTGCATTACACTCACTATGCATACTTGTTAAGGTATTCTTAAATGAAGTTTAGTTTAAGAGGAGCACTTGGGTCAGTTAGTCTTCTCTAAGCATCACTAAAGAGTAACACCGACTGCCCCAACACAGAACATCACGATGTACACTGACCCAGCCTTGGGCACAAGCACCACGTTTGTAGAAACGATGGTTGTCAAATACTTCACTTCCACAACTCAGATGTTTATTACGGATACCAAAAACTGCTCAGAAGGAATTCACAGGCAGTAAAAACTCATACTAGATGTTTGCAGATTTAACAAACGTCCCTAAAGCCCGTCCATGCAAACGTTCCCCTACATTCATCCATAAGCTGCTCAACTCTAGAGGCTGAAAACAGCAGCTGTCTTCCTAGAAAATAGTGGAAAGTTGCCACGCTGCTTCCAATCTTTTCTTCTGGAGTCTCACAAGTTACTCATGCTGGTCAGAAAACTACTTCATGCTGCCACTATTTTGTATTAACCTAAATCTTGAGAAAAAGTTTAGCTGCAACGATACTCTGTCACATCACACAAATTATTTTGTTAAGCCCAAATCACAAGATTTATTATGGACTTTTATTACAAAACCATGTAGAAGCCATAAGCAAGAGCACCGTGCCAGGCATCATGTAAACACATAGAAAGAAACCTCACCGCCTCAAAGAGTTTGCTATCAGATGGAGAAGGGAGATGCAAAGTGAAAGAAGGGAAGTGGCATTACCTTCACTTCACAGGACAAGTAAGAGTATGTACTGAGGCTTAGAAAGATTAAGCCCCTTCTCCTGCAACTTTAGACTTAGCATGGCAGCTATTAATGTTATAGGGCTTTTTATGCATGCCAGGGCTCACCAGCACCAGGACTGAAGCACAAGGGAATGTCAATCTCCAGCAATTTAGTCTAAAACAGATGCAGGAACTGAATGTGCATCTCTCATATGTCCTACCCATAATTTTAACAACCCCAGGTTCTACCCCCTTTTTACACCTATATACCCTTCTTCTTGTGACAGTTGGTGCTACCCTGTTCTTGGTTTGTATTAATTCAAGATCCAAATCTAGTGCCTAGCTTTTCAATCTTTGTAGCACAAATAAGATTAATTTTTAATTTTAAGGCCCTGATTCAGCAAAACATCCAACTACGTGCTTAATTCTATCCCTATTCAGTAAAGTACTTAAGTATTTGCTTAATTCTCATTTACTCCGCTGAGACTTGAACATGTGCTTAAAGATAAGCCTCTTCTTAAGTACTTTGCTGAACTAGGGCCTAAACTGTGACCTAGGAAAAAAAAGAAAAAAAAAAAAATAGATCAATAATGTCCAGTGTTATTTCCTCAAAAATATTAGGCTAGCTGAAAGGAAAAGATGAAGAAAAATAAATTAAAAAATCATTTGGATTCAAGTATTACATGCAGTTAGCACAGTTATTTTATGAGAAGAGACATATTTTATAAAATCCTACTAAGAAGTATCTCTTTAAAAATTCCTTCTTGTTGCCCATTTATATCTACAAACACGCATAATAGCAATATGTTGAACCAACCACTCACTCTCACTTATATGACGGGAATCTTGGAAGTTTTTCAAGCCAGGTACCTGATAATTAAGCATAAAATAAAATTTAGAGCAGAATACAACTTAATGAGTACAGTTGAATAGAATTCAGTTTTGCATTATCTTAAGACAAAAATAATGGAGAAATTGGGAAGATAACAGGGAAGGAACCCCATGGCAAAAGCAGGAAGAAAAAAAAAGATAGACTGGTACTCCACTAGGAAGAAACTGCTAGAGTTTAGTCATCATCAACAGCAACCATGCAGACACTGTGTAATATATTCCCTTGCAAAAAGGTCTCATCATGGGCGGATTCTTGCGCCAGCATGGAGATAATACAAGATCAGGATCAAAGAAGCCCTTTGCAGGTAGGGGAAAATGTGTCTATACACATCTAAACTTAGGCTTAGATAGCAGAGAAGGCAAAATATTACTTTATTTCAAAAAAAGACAAATATATTGGCTTGTGGCATATTTTCTTGGGTATTTGTCTGCCCTACCCTTATGAACCTGAATGATTCCAGAAAGCATGCTTCTCCAGTGGTAAGATCCTAAACTGACCAAACATACCCTTTTTACTGCAGACTCACTGTTCAAACTAAAGCTACCTTGTCTGTTTCGAGGATAGCAGTATCAATTCAACTGACATGGCCAGAAAATATTAGGAAGCTGCAAGTCAGGAAAAATATCTGCAGATGAAACTTCTGTTCTATTTCTTCCAACAATGCATCTCTATCATTTCAATGGCAAAAGTGTGGTCAAGCCCAAGTACTAAAATTGAATACATACTGCTAAACTGTAGAAAGATGCTTTCATTATGTGTGTGCCCATGCAACTGGAACTGGATGTCCTAGATGACTTCCACCCTCAGAGAAAATGGCCCGTTAGCATTTTGCCAGGAGAAGGGCCTTTTCACAAATGAAGACCAAACATGTGTCACTGGCAGGTCTTCTGTCGGCAAGTCTTTCATGTCGGCTGCTGCTGCTGCTCTTCCTTCAGGAACTGCTGTTCCTCTGTAGCTGGGGTCACTGTTTTCATCTACCTTTTGATTTCTAGCAAACAGGAATGCTATTTAATCTTTGCAATTGCTAACTTACACATATGCTTAACTTCATGCACTGTGAATGGTTCCACTGAAGCCTGAATACATAAAGCTAAAACATATGCCTAAGCGCCTGCAGGATTGGGGCGTAAAAACCTGAGCATTTACTAGCTATTACCCTTTTGATGGATCCATCCCACAATAACAATGGATAAAAGTGTTTATAAAAAAAAGCTTTGAAGATGAGAGATACTCTGTAAGTACACATGTGGGGTAGGGGAAGAGGAAAGGGCTAGAGACGCAGATTGCATTGGCTGCCCTCATGTCTGCCACAGAAACCACACATCATTATTACCAGCAGCAGTAGGATTAAGAAGGCCACATGCTTGAGGTAGTTCCTCACATTTTGGACGAGCACAGCCAGGTAGCACCACGTGCAGTTTCTCAGCTCCCACCTCAGTTCAGTCCTCAAAAGGAAGATGCCCCACACAGACACACCGTTCCTCGGAAGGCTCTGCTGCAGTAATAGCCACGCTCACCATCAACATGCGCAGCCACCTCTGTCAACGTGGCCTTTGTCTCTCTCCTGCCCATGGGGCAGTGGTCATGGCCAACAGCTAAGACAGAGGATGGTGAAGGGATGAAAAATGTTTAATCTGTATTCCCATTGTCAGAAGGGCAGGAAAGGTCACCTGGCGCTCCCCTTCAATCACACGCAGAGCCAGGTACCTGCCATCCCCTCCTGAGCTGCCACGGCTGTGGAGGTATAAAATATTTTCTAACAAAAAGAAACTGGATCACTTGCCTGAGGGAGCCGTAACATTTATTCTGACGACAATGAAAGACGGCTTTGATCACCGCATCGGCCATACGTCTCTGACTGCAGACGGCAAGTCCACCCCAACGCAGTTACAACGTGCGTACCGGCCTCCTTCCTCCCGCCAGGCTGGATGTCAGGCTAATCAGTTTGATCTGACAGATTTTAATTAAATTAATTAAGACCTTTCTGAATGGACTTGATTAGTGTTCCACAGAGGAATCCCTTGTGAAAAGAAACACTGTCAGGAAAGGCACTAATATTTGTCTCCTCTCACAATGAGAAGTTTCTTCAGTTGTTATTGGATTTTTTACATCATTAATAAAAGTACTTTATAAACACATAGCATATGATTGTTTTTGAAGCTTGGCACCCAATTATATTATATTAACAACAGTCTTCTACAAACAAACAGAAGATTTTCATGTCCTCCTTCAAGCAATTTTGTTACTCTGCAGTTACTGCCAACTCCAGCATTTCCAATACAACCACTTACACTGATTTAAACAGAAATATGCAAAATCAAGACGCAAAACAATCCTGATCACTTCCAATCAACCTTCTCGGAGTGGCTTCCTGTACAAATACTGGAAACTCAGCATGTGTAGAAATGCGGTGTTGCTGCTAACACTGTGAGAGGCCACCTTGCTCCCCACATTGGTTTGTGCAAGAACAAAGGCCGTTTTTTTTCCACAGGACTTGACTGAGATTGTGTTGGCATCGTTTTGAAAGGGTTCAATATGGACAACCCCCCCTCCCTTGTCTGCAGATGCATCAGCACGACCGAGTTAGAAGGCATCATCTTGCTTCCCATACCACATTTGTGATCTGCACAAGCGCCGAAGCTGGAAATCCCCTGGTGCTGGTAAATGACAAGTGGTCACAGTCAAACTGTCCACAAGAGATGTCCCACCACCCAAGACAGGCACAGCTAGCGCACGCTAAGTAGCAGGTCCTGCAGATAGTAATGATCACTGCTGTATCAGAGCTAGTCAAATGGATGTGTGCTTCAGAAGCCTATTAAAAAGTACCATGAAATCCTAAGTTTACAAACAGAAAAGCTTGTTGTACTGTATTTACAGTAAGAGCATCCTTAAGTAGATGACAACCACAAAAATGCAGGTAATTCTTATGGCTAGTTTCAATTAAATGTACTTTAAAAAATAAACTCACCTCTAAATCTTTAGCAGAAAGTGGACCCCTCTACCCACTTTTCCTATCTCCTGTTTCTCCGCACTTTGTAGGTTTAATGTAATAGTAGATGAAGCTTCCCAAGAATTGCAAAGGATTTTTAATTCAACCTGAGAGGAAGTAGCAGTGACCTTGTTGTGACTGAAAAGATGCTAAGGGCTCAGATGCTGAAAAACCACTACTTCCATCTACCAACGCTTCCTTTTCCACTGAAGCCAGAGTGGTCATTTGGAACACTTGCTCTTCAAGTGTCATATGATGGTGAGTCCTACAAATTTTTTTCTGACACAGGCTGAACAGGGGAAGGGAACTCTGAGGTGGAAAGATACCGCATTTGGAATGGAAGTCAAAATGAAGGAGAAAAAAAAAAGCAATAGGAAAAGGATAGAAAAAGGAGGCAAAAAGGGTGGAGCAATAAGCTAGAGAGAGATGATTAAGACACAAGGTACTCTGAGGGAGAGTGTGAATGAGATAAAACAAGAGGTAAGGCTGATGTCCTCCAAAGAAAGAAAAGATCCTGAAAAAGAGAAAATAGTGTTAACAGGCACTTAATTTATTAAATAAGAAAGAGGAAAGAAGAAAAAGAAAAGGCCATTGTAATTTTTATTCCATGCCCCTCTCATTGTTTCTATTTTTTTATTTTATTTTCAATATATCTGTTTTACTACACACATCACAAGAAAATCCTGTGTTTTGCTAAGTCAGCACCCATTTACTATAGTGTTTCAATAAACAATAACTATTCCAGTTTATCTGCTGGTTAGTCTGAATCCAACGGACCCAAATGTACTTTCTGGTGCTATCTGGATTAAAGTCTCATGGTGTTCTGAAGTTCAAATTAATTTATTCTGAGCTTGAGCCAATAATTGAAGTCTTCTCATTGTACTGAGATTAGATTCACATGTCAATGCACAAATTCCACTCTTAAAAACATACCTGGTTGCAGCATCTGTTGCAGTTTTATTCTCACAACCACACTCAGATAAGAAATATAAATTGGCTAGAGTGTAATTCTGTCTAGTAATTTCAACAGAAACATCTATTTTGAGGCTTTTTAGGTTATTTTATAAATGCTTCAAGGAAAGAAGGCAGATAAACAAAGAGGGATAATTTGCCTTTGCAGGAAACAAAAAAGGGCTTTGTTTAATAAATTATACAAAGAAAAAGAGGTTGCAATAAAAAAAAAAGACATATCCAGGAAGAAAAAAAGAATTCAGTACAACTGACCTTCAAGTTCCCTCTACTCTTTCATTAACTGTCCACTGAGGTGATCGCTGGCCAAATACGGGCAATTCAGAGCCTGTCATAGAATTACAAGATGAATTAGGGACTGCTGCCACAAATTTACAGCTACCAAGGCCTCTGCTGATTAAATTTTCCCAGACTTGAAAGTAATTTCACTGGAAACACTCTTAATATGGCCCCAAGATCAGCATCAGGACAAATGAGGAAAGGGAATAACACTTTTCCCTTCCAATTATCAGGTGATTTTTTCTCCTGTGTGATTTGTAAGCAAATAGACATTATTTAAGCCAGCATGACATGAAAGTGTCAGGTCTAACATGGATTGTTTGCATCCTAAAAAACTTCCCAGAAAAATCTCAGTTTTCAACTCCCTGAAGGAAAGGTGACTCCTGTATTTTCTTTTAACTTCTGACTTGCAGAGCTTATTAAATAACTTCAATTATCACACTAAAGGATTACTGACACACTGCAAAATCAACTGAAAAGCTAATGTAGTTGAAACTGTACACAGATATGCTCACTACAGGCAACTAACTTCACATGCATGAGTAGTGTCACTGCACTCGGTGGCATAACTCATGTGCATAACTATTTGCAAAACCAGGGCCTCAGATTGTAAACTCACCGAAGCAGAAACCAGATCTTATCTGCCTGTAAAGCACCTGGCAGTGCACCTATCTTTGCCACTACATAAATTAATTATCATTAGCATCTGAATTTTGTCTGCTCCAGCATTCTCCCCTAACCTCAAACACCAAGTTTCTTCCCAGAGCAGTGTTTGTGCACAGCTGATGATAATACACACACGGATATTTAACTATTCTGGGATTTAATGTAGAGTTGTTTCAAAAATTTCAATACAAGACAAAGATGTATAAGACATCTGAAAACCTTCTAAGGTCCGAGGTCTGGGTGAGGTAAGGGAAAACTTGAAAGGTAAAAAATATACTGAATTGAAATCCTGAAACACTTTGACCTTTAAATGGAACCTTCCTCTCCCC